>JBBIGC010140431.1:0-20878 GCA_037576955.1 Lepidarchus adonis | reverse complement strand
TCAGTATAAAAAAGTGTTTGCCCCCTTCCTGATTTCTTTTTACCCCCATGTAAGTCACACTTATTAGCCAAAGACAACACAAGTAAACCCAAAATCCAGTTTTTAAGTGAAGGATTTTTTTTATTAAGGGAGAAAAAAATCCAAACCTACATGGCCCTGTGTGACAAAGTGATTGCCCCCCCATTAAACATAACTTAAGAGTGGTTCATCACACCTGAGTTCAATATCTCTAGCCACACCCTGATTACTGCCACACCTATTCTCAATCAAGAAATCTCTTAAATCAGACCTGCCTGACAATGGCATTTGAGGCAGACCAGATGATCCTCAAAAGCTAGACATCATGCTGAGATCCAAAGAAATTCAGGAACAAATGAGAAACAAAGTAGGCTAATTGAGATCTATTAGTCTGGAAAAGGTTATTTCTAAATCTTTGGGACTCCAGCAAACCACAGTGAGAGCCATTATCCACAAATGGCAAAAACATGGAACATGTGCTACTGTGTGCTCTGACATTATACAAAATAGTCACAGTGCTGCTTTTATTGTTAAATGAACTGCAAGAGGGATTGTGTGCCCCTTTAAAAATCAGATCATTAAATACTTATTCATATAATCAGAGAAAAAAGGGTAATCAGAATAAGAACAAGAGCATGGATTATGGTGTCATCCTGATTTGTTTATTAAAAATGGTACTTTGTGACAACATCTGTGAATCTATGAACATTTTTACAAAGACACATACCAAAAGCATTATGAAATGACATTGGTATTGGACATTCTTTCACTATTAGAAGGTTAATAAAGCCTGTTCAGTGTCAGATGGATGTAATGTATTATGATTATTAAAGATGAATCAAGAGCAGAATATCTCAGTTGATAGTTTTTATAGTGGAACAACTGCAAAATTCAAGTAGCATGCAATAAGCACTTGGGAGATGACACCAGTTCAATCAATGAGATTCCACAAGTTTATTAATCACAATGACCTTTTCTGAGGTGCTGGTGACTCTTTGTGGATGAATGGTATCCTGATTAATACAAAAAAAATCAATCAGTCATTCTTCTCACTAACAATTCCAACTCTCTCTTCCTTCACTTTATCCTCTCTCTTTCTAACACACACACACACACACACACACACACACACACACACACACACACACACACACACTGAACCAGCAATCTTAATTCCATGTAGTGGTTGAGAATGTGACATTTGTGGATAAAGAAGGTCCCATAATTTATTGTAATATATTGAGTGTCCTCAGGAGACCAGCTGAGGAGAAACAGTGAAGCCATGCAGATAAACAGGGAAGAAGCACTGCTGCTGTAGTGTATGACAGATCGATGCATGTCGACCTTTGTATAGCTGAGTGAGAGACAGACAGGATAGTGTGCATACTGAACAGAACAATGGGTCAATTCTCCCTAAAAACCCAAAGTGCTACATTTCAGAGTCTCTTTTTGAGGTTTTATTAAGCGGTGAACAGTGAACTGGGTTAGCAAACAGCAGATGATGGTAATTTCTCTACTTATTTTGTTTATGGTTGTTATGGTTACATTTAATTTACATTCTGAATCAATAGCTTTAAGTACTTCTGCACTAAATTTATGAAGATCACCTGGACATCAGTATGTTTTTAAAAGACTAAAATGCTTAAACGCTTAGAATAAGGGCTCATGAAAAATAAATAATATAAACTTTCAACATGCTTGTATTATCTTTAGCAATAACTATAATGCTGTGTTGAACAGTCGCTATCAGTAGTTCTATCCACTGCGACTTGAAAAGACACTCAGTCCTTCCTGCTGTAAAGCCACAGTCTGATGAAGCAGGGAACAATCACCAATGGGAACAAATCAAAATAGCACACTCCAAAAGAAGCAAAGCCTGCCTGGGACAAAAAAAGAAAAAAAGAAAATGAAGGAGTAGATTACAACTGACATCTGGCAAGCCATTACAAACAGGAGAGGCCTGAAGAAACAGGCCATGGAAGCCAGGTCTGAAAGGGTGCAGGAGAGATATAAAATCCAGTACAGAGAAGTGAAGCAGAACAGAGAAGTAAAGAGGAAGGTAAGAGCAGACAAGAGGACTTTATATGGAGGACCTTGCAAAACAGGCAGAAGATGCAACTAGAAGAAGGGAACAAGGGCACGTATACAAGATCTCCAACAAAGTCTACACAAAGCATTGTGAAACCATAAATATTCTGATTACAGACAAACTGGGGCAACTTCTTACATCTGAAGCACAAGTAGAGACCTGGTAATCAGACCACTGCCCCAACTGAGCTTTATTGAAATACCAGAGAAAGAAGAAATCATCTACACCATTAAACCTCAGAAAGACCCCTGGGTACAATGATCTTAATGAAGAACTGTTCAAGGCAGACTGAGAGCTGGAAGCTGTATTTCTACAACCACTCTTCACAACCATATAAGACAAAAGGAAGATACCAGATGACTGGACAATGTATCTTTGTGAACATTTCAAAGAAAGTTGCAACAAGCAGCTGCAATATCTGGTGGCATCAACCTTTTGTCTATCCCCAGCCAAATCCTTGGCATAGTTATCATAAAACAAACATCAAATGTGTCAGACAACAATTAAGAAAAGAACAAGCAGGGCTTTGGAAAGGTGGAGGAGATGTTAACCAAATATTAACCCTATGTAACATCACTAAGTTGTACACAGAATGGCAGTGGCAACTGTATGTCAGCTTAGTGGATCTGGTGAAGGATCCCACAACAGTTTATTGTCCCCATCAATAGTTTTTATGTCAACTTTGCAGTCAAAACAGCTTTTTTTTGCAAAAACAGCTTTTTTTTGCAAGGATGCATGGTACCCAGTTTTAACATGGTCTTCGATCAGATAATGAGAGGAATCACAGAAGACCAATCAAGAGGCATCTGATGACCATCTCTTCACTGGAACCTTGCTGATAACGTGGCTGAGGTCTCAAATACACACCAACATATGCCGGGGCAAACATTTTGGGAAACATTCCAAATCCCTCACCAAATCAAGTAGATGAATTACACCTGCCCACAACTCTAGAGTTCACCTACCTAGGCAGTATTGTCATATAAGACAAAGGAGCAGGCAGTTACATTGCAAGCTCAGCAAAGCCAGATGCTCTTCACAAAAGGCGAACAACATCTGAAAGTCAGCCAAGTACCCAACACTGTACCAAAGCTGTTTAATGTCTACTCTGCTCCATAACTTGAATGTTGGAGAATGATAAAAAAAAAAACCCATTTCCAAAGCTGACAGCCTTTCTAGCAAAAAGTCTACAAAATTAATATGAGTATTTTGGCCCAGTACTATCTCCAGTCAGCATTGACTTTGCTAGTGCAAACAGGACAATATGGCTGTAATCATTATTAGAAGGCAATGCAAATAGACTGGGCATGTCATCCAAATAGATCAAGGTTACATCACCTGAACTGCCTTTCAATGGGCACCAGATGGTAAATGATTTTTTTTCTACAGTTGCAGAAGCATGTCCACCATTTTTCTACTTTGGGCTTAACAACTCCTCCAAAGTACCTGATTAGAATTTGACTCCTGAACTGGATAAAGTGCCTAATAAAAGAATCAGATTCAGGATTTAATGTAGCCTTAGGGAAGCAAACTGCACCATGCCTAAGCTAGTCATGTGTTACTAACCCAAATGGGTGTAACTAAGCAATAAAATTGTTCACTTTATGCACTTTCATGAAACTGTCTCTATGCAGAAGATGTGAGATAATACACTTAACCGCTTACAATCATGGAAAAAATTAAAGAAGAGTTTTAGAATAGGACATTCTTAAGTTCTTTGCTTGACTGGAAGGCAGACTGAAAGCTGGACACTGTATTTCTACAACCACTCTTCACAAACATATAAGACAAAAAAAGATACCAGATGACTGGACAATGGTGTCATTATGAATATTTCAAAGAAGGTTTCTATGAGCAGCTGCAATATGTGGTGGCATCAACCTTTTGTCTATCCCCAGCCAAATCCTTGGCATAGTTATGTATCCATGTATCCATGGGTAAATGTGGTTTGGTGCATTTATATTTATATTTACAGCATTTAGTAGTTTTTATCTAGAATGACAGTCTATAGAGAAAATTTGTCACTCACACTAGTAAACATAAAAGCTTCTAGTCCATGAAATCCTACCAGAGCATAAGCTAGACTTCACACAGGGATTTCTTTTCATGTAATTAGTTGGGGACATGAAGTTATTGATGAAGGTACTTTTTAAGGAGGTGGGTCTTCAGTCATTGTTTGAAGACAGTAAGAGACTCTGCAGTTCTAGGGTGCTCTCATACCCAACACATTATTTTATATTTTATTTAAGTGACTATTTGTGAACTCAAAATGTCACAAAATGCCACCTCATTTGTGCATGTATCCCATCACACATGCACATGTGGAGCAGCGGGCAGCTACCAACAGCACCTGTGGAGCAGCATAGTGCAATGGTACCTTACTCAAGTATGCCTCAGTGGTGCCTGGACTAGGACTTAAACCCCCCTGGACTAGGACTTGAACCGCCCCTCTCCTGAACTCTGTACTTATTTGACCATTGCACAGTCTTTCGGTCCATCTGAGATTAACATTTGCCAAGAGGACTTGTCAGTGTTTCTGCATAGATTTGATGTATGGCTTCCTGTTTGTGTAATACATTTTCAGCATTTGTTTCTTGGTGCAGTGATGGATTGTATTAAGTGGCAATGGTTTCCCAAGGTATGCCCAAGCCCAGGTGACTTTATTTATCACAGTAGCATGATTGTTTCTTAGGCAGTGCTGCCTGAGGGCTCAATGGTCATGCATATTTAAGAATGGTTTCCAACCTTGTCCTTCACACACTGAAATCTCTCAGAATTCTCTTAATATGTTTCACAATATTATCTATGTAGATGTTGAAACACCTACATTTTCTCCAAAGTTGTGTTGAGAAATGTTTCTTTTAAACCAATTAACAATTATCTCACAAATTGTGAACTTCCTTGCAAAGACTGAATGTTTGATGGATTCTACTTTTATGACTAGTCACTTGAACATTCTGTATTATTTACATTATTGGCTTTCATTGACTGTGTTGTAGCCTTAACATTTTTTCAATTAAATTACTCAGCAAACTATTTTTTTTGTACATTTGTTAGATAAGCAAAAGTGAATTAGCATATACATTTTCATTGCATTTTTTTCAAGTTTTCTGGAAACAGGGTTTTAAAATTTGGTTCAGGTCAGCCTGACACTTACTGGTTTGGCATGTTTTAGAAATGTATATGCTTGTTATATGTGACACACAACTCTTAAATTTGAAGAGGATGAACAAAACTTGCATGAGTGATTCTGCTCAGGCATTTTTATAGTGTAGTGCCTCCTATTAGTAAAAAATTACATGCAGACCAAAAGTCACACCCAGTCTCTTTGTGTTAATATTGAAGTTTGTGTGTGTGTGTTTGTGTGTGTGTGTGTGTGTGTGTGTGTGTGTGTGTGTGTGTGTGAGAGAGAGAGATTTGAATAGAAATAGATATTAGGAATTAGAATATCCCATAAGATAAAAAAGGATATTTTTAACAGAAATGTCAGGCTTCTGAAATGTTTGTTCATTCCTATGCACTTAATACTTGGTTGGGCCTCCTTTTGCATGAATTACTGCATCAGTGCAGCGTGGCATGTAGGTGATCAGCCTGTGACACTGCTGAGGTGTAATGGAAGCCCAAGTTGCTTTGTTAGCAGCCTTCAGGTTGTCTGCATATTGGGTCTTGTGTCTCTCATCTTCCTCTTGACAATACTCCATAGATTCTCTAAGGAGCTCAGGTGAGTTTGTTGGCCAATCAAGCACAGTAACACCCTGGTTGTTGAAGCAGCTTTTGGTATCTTTGGCAGTGTGGGCAGATGCCAAGTCCTGCTAGAAAATGAAATCAGCATTTCCATAAAGCTTGTCAGCAGAAGGAAGCATGAAGTGCCCTAAGATTTCCTGGTAGATGCTGCATTGTCTGTGAACTTCAGAAAACACAGTGGACCAACACCAGCAGATGACATGGCTCTAAAATCATGACTGACTGTGGAAACTTCACACTGGGCTTCAAGCAACATGTGTTCTGTGCCTCTTCACTCTTCCTCCAGACTCTGGAACCTTGATTTCCAAATGATATGCACAATCTACATTCATCTGAAAAGAGGACTTTGGAACAGTGCAGTGCTTTTTCTTCTTAGTCCAGGTAAGACGTGTCTGACATTGTCTCTGGTTCAGAAGTGGCTTGACAGGAGGAATGTGACATTCGTAGCCCATGTCTAGAATTCATCTGTGCGTAGTGGCTTGTGATGCAATGATTCCAGCCTCAGTCCACTTCACAGTTTGAGAAATTACTGTTTTAGATGAAACGGATATATAAAGAAATTATCACATTCTATATCATCCTTTGAAATGAAAAAACAAACAAACAAACAAACAAACAAAAAAAAAAAAAAAAACCCAATTAAAAGCAAGTTACAAATATTATAATCCTGTCATACATGCTAGAAAAATCATCAGAGGTTAAATAGCTCTGCTTGGGCCTCAAGCGTGTGTGTGTGTGTGTGTGTTGCTTATGGAAGCAGCTAGGAGAAAATAACCTTAGTCATGCTCACTTCATTATATTGATGACACTGACAAGACATTTTTCACCTCTCTTCATAGTGAGGTAGATGATGAAGTGTGTTTATATGTGTGTTTGCATACATGCATACGCGCGTGTGTGAGTGTGTGTGTGTGTGTGTGCATGTGTGTGTGCGCGCGCGCGCATTGGCGCTGCTCTTAGGCTTCGATTGATGACTGCACCTATGTTTTGGCGTTAGCAGACGACGATGGAGTGCTGTAAGTTAAATAGACATTTACAGAGACCATATGGTCACCTCTTAAAGATGACAAGGGCATTCAGACTTTCTCTCGTCTTTTACTGCCACTCATAAACTTTAACATAAAGTTGTCGAGCCCTAGGGCTTCAAAATATAGAGTGATGAGCACTTTGAATGCTTAATCAGCTCAAGAGTTTATGCTTTTTCATAGACTGCCAGGAAACTGGAGTTGTGGCAGACATTAATATCATTAAACATGTGTTAGTATGTGAAAGATGATATCTGCTTGATTGCTTTAGGCTATCAGTATGCAAGTAAAGTATATGTATCAGTATAGTCCAGACAGAATATATTTAAAGGAGAGACTGTAACAATTTTGGAAGTTGGTTCTGGATGTATGGAATAAAAAAAAAATTGTGTCCAAATGTCCATTTAACATGCTTCTGTTCAGATTAAGAAAAATTAATAACAAGTTTAACTGTTACATCCCAACAAACAAATATGCATATTCAAGCATAACATGTATAAGACAGTAAATTGTATATTTACAGTATCTCCCAAAAGTGAGTACACCCCTCACATTTTTGTAAATATTTTATTAAGTCTTTTCATGGGACAACACTGAAGATATGACACTTTGATACAATGTAAAGTAGTCAGTGTACAGTTTGTATAACAGTGTAGATTTGTCCCCATAAAATAACTAATCACACAGCCGTTAAGGTGTAAACAACTGGCAGCAAAGTGAGTACACCCCTAAGTAAAAATATCCAAAATGTGCCCAATTAGCTATAGTTTAACAGGACAGGTTCCACTCAGAACAGACCTTGACATGGTCACTGAGCATCAGATATAGAGGTGGTCTTTTGAAAAAAGACATATGAGTGCTGCCAGTGTTGCTGCAGAGGTTGTAGTGGTGGCTGGGTCAGCCTGTATGAGCCCACACACTGCATCAAATTGGTCTGTATGGTTGTCATGCCAGAAGGGAGGGTCTTCTAAAGATGATGCACAAGAAAACTGCAAACAATGTGCTGAAGACTAAGGACTAAGGACTAAGGACATGGACTACTGGAACATTGCCCTGTGGTCTGATGAGACCAAAATAAACTTAATGGTTCAGATGGTGTCAAGCATGTGTGGCGGTAACCAGGCAAGGAGCCTACAGCCAAGCATGGTGGTGGGAGTGTCATGGATTGGGGCTGCAGGAGTGCTGACGGCACTTTGGAGCTACAGTTCATTGAAAGAACTATGATTGTCAACATGCACTGTGACATATTGAAGCAGAGCATGATCCCCTCCCTTTGGAAACTGGGCCGCTGGGCAGTATTCCAACATGATAATGACCCCAAACAAGGTCTCACCAAAAAGTGAGAGAGGACATGCTGGAGGTTGGGGTAGAAGAGCAAGATGCAGAGGACAGGGGGAAATGGAAACAGAGGATCCGTTGCGGTTGTAATAGGAGCAGTTATAATTTTGGTTGTAGCATCTTGTTTAATATTTAATGTATTTTTGTTTGTTCATTACAAGATACATAAACATTTCATGCTTTACTAAAACGTTGTGAAATGAGAGGCAAGTGGATTAAGTTGATGTGAAAACATTGGAGAGATACAGAGAGGACCTGGGTACACAGTTAACATTTTTTATACTATGGCTTTTTTATGGCTTTAATGTAGATGGGCTTTACCACATAACTCCTCTGTAAGAAATCCCCAGTGTAATGGACAAAGTTAGTCATCATTAGCCTACTAACTTAGACAAAGACTCATGCCAGATTGTCACAGAACATTTTTATGTTGTCTTTAGGGAGGTTGGCGAATAAAGCAAAGAGGTCAAATGCTGCTCAAAACAGGTTGTTAGAACAGCTGCCATTTGCAGGCAGGCAGAGATGGAGGCAGGCCTAAGTACCATATTAATAGACCCCAACATACTAAATGAGGGGCAAAATGTGAGTTACATCCAACCAATTTTATGCCCATGAAAGGATTTTTTCCATGAAAATAATTTTGAATGAATAACTGAGGAAGAGAGATTATCAAAAATGACTGGATATGGTCTTTCATAAACTATACTATTAAGCAAATATATAACCATTTTCCTTTACATAGCCAATTTCCACTTGATAGCTAAGTGTCCCCCATGACATGATGCTTCAAAGCTGTGAGGGTGAAACTATCACATACTCAGCCATGGATGAGCATTGCCATGGACAGAATTCATTATTTTACTTTTAAAACAGCCATGATTTGTGTCCTTACATGTTATACAGTACGTTGGACAGACATATTTTCTCTACTGGACTGAAGTCTTTGGCAAGACAACAACTACTATGCTAGGGTTCATTTCTATAGTGATAAAATAAACAAACGATTTTTGTTTTAGTATGCTTTAGTATGTTGGCAGTGCATTAATTATTGGAGGAGTACACAACCTCAGTGACCTGCTTCATAAGCAAGTGTATTGAGGATGTAACCGTCTCCAAGACCATCATCACTGGTCAAACCACAAACCATGGTTCTCTGCAAAGCTACGTGACTTGGTAAAGATCTGGGACGATGCCTTCAAGTGCAAAGACAGAGAAGCTTACACACCAGCCATAGCCACTCTATCATGGGCCATCAAGGAGGCAAAGCAAGCCAATGCAGAGAAGATCAACAGCCATTTCACATGTTCAAAGGATACAGCATATGTGGCAGGGCATTCAAACCATCATAGGCTACAAGCCAACACATCAGGCCTACAGCAGTGAGTCCTCCCTGCCAGGTGAACTGAATGAATTATTTTCATGTTTTGAAGAAGTGGCCAAGGAGCCATTGAGGAAGAAGACCCCCTCCACCAAGGATCAGGTACTCTGTCTGTCTCCATAGGAGATAACACTTCCAAGGTCCTCAGACCTGTGTACAGGATCACCACAAGGATGTGTGCTCAGACCATTGCTGTTTACTCTGCTGACACACAACTGTACGTCATGGTTCAGTTTGAACTACATAAGTTTGCTGATGACACAACATTGGTGGGTCTCAACACCAACAGTGATGAGTCTTCTTACAGAGAGAAGGTGAAACAACTGGTGAAATGGTGTCAGGACAACAACCTAACTCTTAATCTCAACCAGTCTAAAGAGATGGTTGTTACCTTCAGGAAGAGGCTGAGGCTGCTTATTCCCCGCTGAACGTCAACAGCTCCACTGTTGAGATTGTCAGCAGTGTGAAGTTCCTGGGTGCTCACATGATGGACGTCCTTTCCTGGAACCTCAACACCAACTCCATCACCAAAAAAGCCCAGCAACGCCCTCACTTCCTCCAAAAGCTGAAGAAGGCCAGTTAACTCCCTGCCATCCTCACATCATTCTTCCAAGGCACCATCAAGAATGTACTCTGCTGCTGCATCACTGTGTGGTACAGAAGCTGCACTGCCGCTGAGCAGAAGGCCCTGCAGACGATAGTGAGGACAGCAGACAGCATCATCGGGGTCCCACTCCTTTCAATCTCCCAGCTCGTCGAGAAGCACATCATCTGTCGAGCAATCAGCATTGTGAAGGACATGTCCCTCCCCTCACATGCACTGTTCTCCCTCCTATCATCTGGCAGATGGTTCCGCAGCATTAGAACTGTAACTGCCAGACATTGCAGGAGCTTCTTTCCACAGAACCCTGAACTTACTACCACCACCAAAGGACTGCTGAACCCAAACACAAAAAAAATACAACACAACACCTCAAATTTTAAAAAGACTCACACTTTCACCCTCATGAAATATTTCCATTTGCACACTCACACCTGTTTACACCATGTGTGAAACAGCATTTCAATACACTGTGTACTGTGTATAAACCTCTCTTGAATTTGGACTCTTCAAGTATATTTGATTTAAAATTTACCTTCTAAATACATTATGATAATAGTTCTTTTTCCTCAATGGTCTTGTCATCTTTTCCTTGTTGTCAGTTATTTTATACCAGTTAAACACACACTCACAGGTGCAGTCATAGGCTTAGTCTAATCAAAACACAGATTAGAGAAGACAACACAAAGCATTATAGCTCAGACACAAAATCAATCAGGTGATTTGGAACCAGCCCAAGAAAGAAGATTTTGCACAAAACCCAATAAATAAGTAAATAAATAAACAAATACGTAAATAATTAATTAATTAATAAAACACATACACACACTTAAAGGAATAATTTAAATTGAATAACCAAAGCAAAATAAATAAGGAAATAAAAAATAATAGACTTTTTGGCATGTCATTACATAATTTGTAAAGGCACAGTAAGGGATTTCAGACAAAGTAAATACAATCTAGCAATCACCTTTAAAGTATTAAAAAAGGAGACTAGGCCATTATGCTCCTCTAAACTTCCCAGAGGGGCAAAGAAAGAATGGTTAGTCAATATAATTTGTAGAAGATTACTTCTAAAAGATACTAAATACTAAAAGATTACTTCATTTATTATCTGATCTGCTTATCCCAACCAAGATTACAAGATTCATGGAAACATAAACCCTATTTCTGTAAAAGTTGGAACATTTTGCAAAATGCAAATGTAAAGTGAAAAGTTTATGTTAATGTTACATAGTTTAGAAACGTTCCATAATAAGATGCTGAAATAGTAAGTGATGCAGGCATCATGATTGGGTATAAAAGGAGCATCTACCAAATGCTTAGTCTCTGCATGCAAGATTAGGTAATGCCTCAACACTTTGTTCCAAACTTCAAAAAATAATTTCAAGAAGAACATTTCTCAATACACAATGATAGACCACATATCAGCTTGTTTTTGGGGACAAAGGAACTCAGGTTCTCTAAGCCAAAGATGAAATGGACCCTCTAGATTGTTATCAGCAAAAGGTGCAAAAGCCAGCATCTGACAAAGTATGGGGAGGCATCAGTGCCCATAGCATGCATATGTGTATACTGGAATTTTATAGAGACATATGCTGCAATATAGGTTACATCTTTTCCTGGGAAGTTTGTACTTTTTCAAGTTTAATGGTATTTCAGTACATCAATACCAGACCTCATTCTGACTTCAGAAAGTAATGCTGAAAGGCCCGTTTTACAATTACGTGACTTTCAGGAGTCCAGATCTGTTTCCCATTAAAAATGTATGGCACACCTTAAAGAGGAGAATCAGACAAAGGCAATCATGGGGTGATGAGTCCTGCATCAAGCCTACTTAAAAGGATTGGTGATGTAACACTGTAGTCTTTGTCCCTACTTTTTTTTTAGCATCTTACAGGCATCGTTTTTTTTAATTAAACAATAAAAACACTGTAAATAATTTCTTTGTACATTTGTCAGTTTAAAATTTTTTAAAGGTCTTAAGGTTTTAATCGTTCCAGATTTTCTACAGTTTATTTGTTCTAGTTCCAAATTATAACTGGCTTAGTTCACTCTGCTTTAATGTGATATGGAAATGACCATTTGGTTTGGAAGCTGATTTTGTACTTGAAATTAATTGTTATATAGTAACCAGTGCAAATGAACGTGTTTTTCATATTAACAAAGATATACTGCAATGGTAAGTTGAAACAATTGCAAACTGGGATAAGATTAATGCTCTTATTGTTTCATTGTCAATGATGTTACAAAAAACAACCAGTTGTAATCACAGCCCCTAGATATCAAATAAGCAAGGAGACTGATTCTGTGTGACAGAGGCAGTCACATTCTTTTTCAGTAGATATATAGCAGTGACATATTTCCATTTCTCAAACACATCTAGCTGAATGTCTGATTGCACTCCCAGTACCATCTGATGTACATCAGTCATAAATTTTACTTTATCTGATTCACCACCCTGAGAGGGCATATAGACCAATACAAAATATCTTGTTGAACCTGCATAAGATTATGTGGTGGAGTAAATATCATGTGCTTCCCTGGTGTAATGTCTTTGCTCACAAATAATTTTGCAAATCTTGCGTGAATTTTGGAAAGATCAAAATAACCCAACCCCAAGAAGCATTCCTATTGTATACCTTTATACAGTGCTTAAGGAAAATGTACTAGCTCTAAGCCTGCAGCTAAAATAGCCATTTCATATTGAGACAGAGGGAGTGCAGGTGAAGGTGTACATAACAATTAAAGAAAACCTAACATTTCAAAAGCCTTGTACGAGGGAGGTGATTCTGTGCAGTGACACATTTAGGTGTTAGAGCAGATAAACCAAGCAGAGATTAAACACACCAGCTATATCTTACAAGTCATTCTTTTTTTAATATTCGGAGAGAGAAAAGCGGTATCTATTAGATGTAAATGATGTTGTCTTTCAGGATGTAAAGTACTTTTGTGGAATCACTAAAATCATCAGACCAATAGCACGTGTTAAACAATAACTTGTTCCATGCATAATGTAAGTGAGAAAGACAATAATTAACATAACACTAGGATGGCATTTGCAAATCCTTTTTTGCTGTTAAAAATAGTCTGCAACTGCTCTTTAGTGCCCATAATAATTTACAAAAGAGTTGCTACTCATTTGCATATTTCCCTTATTGCAAATATGTTTATATGTTTCTTTTTAAAGTACAAGATACTAGGAGAGGATTATTGAAATGATAGACATACTCTGAGCCAATACTAAGTCTTGTAGTAAATATTCACTATAACACCTATGAAAAGTCTAATTGTCTAATTTATGGCACTAGCATGGCTGCCATTTACGGCTATGCCACAATTATTAATTAAAAATGAACGCGCTTGGATTTCTGACTTATGTCAACTCACATTGTCTAGTGTTATTATAATGAAAAGCTATTTTTGTAATTATATTCACCTCATCAATTTTCACAAACGGAATCAGGAGCAAAGAATATTATAAAAAGTGGATTTTTTTTTCCTTCTACTTGGCAAAAATAAACTTTTGTACAAAAAGCATGACAGTTACCCAGAGACTTGTACCACTCTGGCCAATTCTGATGTGAGGTCTATGTTAATCTGGGCAAATTTTTTCACCTCTCCTCTGCTAAGTGACATTAGACAGTTTGCCTCATTTAGTAAATCAACCATTTATGGTGCAATTGTTTTGTACTGGACTCTAGTTTAGATTCAATTTTAATGGCATTTAGTCTATTATCATAGTTTTCCATGAGCATGACAATGTGAAGTAATTAGTATATTTGAATCTTGACCAGCATATTTTCCATGTTTTCACTTACGTCTACACTTATGTTTACATGAAAAGCATAAATAAAGAGAGTACATGCATTTTCATTACTGTTCAAGCTCATTTCTTCTTTAAGTCAGTCACCTGTATCTACTCTTGTTTAAGTTCAATATTGTTTATTAATGCCTCAGTATGACTAAAAAATGTGCCCTAATTTTTCTACTTACTTGGCTATCATTTTGTTCCAAAAGATATTTTAGTTGTTTGATCATGAATTATTACACCGTTGAAAGTCATTTCCCAACTTCTGAGCTCTAATACGTAGCTGAAGATATAGAGTGTTAATTTCTATGTTGATTAAAAGTCAGGTCAAGTTGTTAAGTCGCAGTTGCTAATACTCTTGATTTAAATAAGCCTAGAAGCAATTACCTGAATTTTCTCATTAAAACCAAACCTTAGCTACAGATTATAATTTTAACATTTTGATTGCATTTGGCTATCTATGTGTGCAAGAATCCCCCCTCCTCTTAAAACATATAATCAGGCTCATTTTCTTTTTCTGAACCTGACCTGAGCTAATGCAAAAAATTCTTATTTGATCACGTCTTCTTGGATATCTGAGGCTGTAAATGAATCAAATTATACCAATTAGTTCTGGCTTCATTTTAAGTAAGAAGTCATTATTTGGAGTCTAAATAACTTCGAATGGATTGACTTGTTGTGGGGAAATTCTACTTATGGCACAGCAACTTGCACACATCTCCTTTTCCCTGATCCTAACCATGACTCATAAAGAGTTGTCTTCTGTTCCATTTAATGCAGTATTGGTAAATGAAGGCAGTTGTCCAGGAACATAGTGACATGGATAGATATTGGTGGAAGGAACACATTTGGCATCATTCAAAGGGAAGCTTGTTCTGATTGTGTGGTTGGTATTGTTTATTCAAACCCAGTACAAACACAGCAGCTTTCAGTCAGAGTAAAGAAAGACAATGAAATGATGGAAAGTTTGAGGTGCTTTTTGTGTTCTCCTTGGCCAAGTTACCTGTTCAATCATCAATTTGGTTTGTGGGGAAGATAGAGTTATGATGCCCGTCTGTCCTTCTGTGCCAAATAGTATGGTGCTCTGCAGCTGCAATGTCAGAACTAATCTAAAACCAATACAGATAGGCACAAGCATTTCCAGCCTTTACAAATATTTCTCATACACACACATATACATATATATATTTGGACAGTGACACAGTCTTTGTGATTTGGGCTCTGTGTGCCACCACACTGGATTTGAAATGAAACAACTATGTTGCTTGTTTGTGGGTGTTGCTGCTTTAAGTCTTGTTATTGACTCGGCCAATGCAGAATATTCCACTACTTTGCTTTAAAAAACTCATGGGTTGCTTTTGCAGTATGTTTTGAATCATTGTCCATCTGTATTGTAAAACGCCATCCAATCTACTTTGCTGCATTTGGCTGAATCTGAGCAGAAAGTTTATCCCTATACACCTCAGAATTCATTCGGCTGCTTCTGTCTTTTGTCACATCATCAATAAACAAAAGTGACCCAGTGCCATTGAAAGTCATGTATGCCCATGCCATCACGCTGCCTCCATCATGTTTTACAGAAGATACTTTGGATCCTGAGCTGTTCCAATTTTCCTTTCTTCTTCCCATTATTCTGTAACAGGTTGATCTTAGTCTCATCTGTCCAAAGAATGCTGTTTCAGAACTGGGCTGGCTTCTTCATGTGTTTTTTGGCAAAGTCAGTTCTGGCCTTTCTATTTTGGAAGCTGATGAATGGTTTGCACCTTGCGGTGAATCCTTTGTATTTACTCTCATGAAGTCTTCTCTTTATGGTAGACGTAGATATTGATACACCTACTTCCTGGAGAGTGTTATTCACTTAAGTGGATGTTGTGAAGGGGTCTTTCTTCACCATGGAAAGGATTCAGTAATCAACCACCAGTGTTGTCTTCTGTGTACATCCAGGCCTTTTTAAGTTCCCAAGCTCACCAGTGCACTCTTTTTTTCTCAGAATGTACCAAACTGTTGATTTGTCCGCTCATAACATTTCTGCTATCTCTCTGATGGATTTCTCCTTTTTTTGAGCCTCAGGATGGTCTGTTTCACCTCTTTTGAGAGCTCCCTGCATGTTGTGTGTTCACAGCAACAGCTTCCAAATGCAAACGCGACACCTGGAAACAACTCTAGGCCTTTTAACTGCTTAACTGATGACAGGTTAACGAGGGATGAGCCCATGCAGCCTTGTTTTTTGCTGCCTTCTGAGTCAATTGTTCAATTACTTTTGGTCCTTTGAAAAAGAGGCGGCTACGTATTAAAGAGCTGTAATTCCTAAAGCTCCAATTCGGATGTGAATACTCTCAAATTACAGCTGAGAGTCTGCACTTTAAGACCATATTATAATTGTATAATTGTAAACAGCTGAAATAACAAAGATATTTTTGGGCGTAACTGAACTAAACTAAACTAAAAGTTTAAGACCACTTGACAAATGGCAAAAAATCATATGTTGCATGGTTGGATCTTAACAAGATTCCAAGTAAAGCTTCAACATGTTACAAGAAGAAATGGGAGTGAGACAAAACATTTTCTGAGCATTTATTGACAACAATGCTTAAACTGAAACAGACTGTTTTACAGCTGATCAAAATCTTAGGACCACATGCTTTTAAAAGACAAAATCTGTGCAAAAATGTGGATTCATTGCCATCTTCAGTCAGGTTCACACTGTCATGACATTCTGATGGCCAAGGCAAAAAATGTTTCTCTTTTTGAAGGTGGCTGGGTTGCTGAATTGCATAAGCATGTCTCTTGCAGCACCATCGCTGCTGAGATGGGACACAGTAAAATAGTTTTTTGTTTTTTTTAAAAATAGTTAATTTCTTAAATGATCCTGAGGGTTATGGAACAAAAACGTCAAATGGAAGACCCGAAAAAAATTACCAGCCCTGAGCCAGAGGATCCAATTGGAAGCATCAAGACAATGGATGATCTTTTACCAAAATTAAGGCTGTTACTGGTACTGACTGCAGCCACATAACCATCAGGTGGCATCTGAGACTAAATGGCTTTAAAAATAAAAAACGTCTTCAAAAGCATAATCTCCTTGACGCCCCAGAACTGACTGTTTGGACTTTGCAAGAGAGCAGCAAACATGGGACAATGAAAGGTGGAAGAAAGTTTTATTCTCTGATGAGAAAATGTTTTACCTTAATGGTCCTGAAGGTTTCCAACGTTACTGGAATGACAAGCAGATCCCATCTGAGATGTTTTCTATGCGCCACAAAAGAGGGAGCGCTATAATGGTCTGGGATGCTTCAAAACGGTGATGATGCTTGCAGAGAGCATCTCTCATGACTGAGGGCCCTCATCTGAAGTAAATTCAACTGAGGACCTTTGAGAATGGATGGCAAGGGAAATTTACAAAAATGGACAAAAGTTCCAGACAGTAGATGCCTTTCGTGCGGCCGCCTTCACCACTTGGAGAAATGTTCCTACTCACCTCATGGAAACACTTGCATCAACCATGTCGCAATTAATTTTTGAAGTGATCATCAATAACGGTGGAGCAACTCTGATTTCTGTTTTGGGGAGTTTACAGGGTTTTTTGGAGGTGTGGTCCTAAACTTTTGATCAACTTTAAAACAGCCTGTTTCAGTTAATTCAATAAATTGTATGCTCAAAAAATGTTTTGACTCACTCCCATTTATTTTTGTAGAATGTTGAAGCTCTATTTGGAAACTTAAGATCCAATCATGCAACATGTGTAGCCACCATTATTTTCCAGCACTGCCTTTTGGGCATGGAGTTCACTAGAGCTTTTCAGGTTGCCACTGGAATCCTCTTCCACTCCTCCAGGAGAACATCACGGAGCTGGTGGATGTCAGAGAATTTGAACTCCTCCACCTTCCATTTGACAATGTTCCACAGATGGAATTTTCCCTCAGTTTCTTTAGCAAGGCAGTGGTCATCTCTGAGGTGTGTTTGGGGTCATTATAATTTTTAAATACTGCCCTGCGGCTCAGTTTCCAAAAGGAGGAGATCATGCTCTGTATCAGTATGTCACAGTACATGTTGGCATTCATGGTTCCCTCAATAAGCTGTAGCTCTCAAGTGCCAGCAGCACTCATGCAGCCCCAAACCATGACACTCCCACCACCATGCTTGGCTGTAGGCAAGACACATTTGTCTGCTCACCTGGTCACTGCCACACACGCTTGACAGCATCTGAAACAAATAAGTTTATCTTGGTCTCATCAGACCACAGGACATGGTTCCAATAATCCAGGTCCTTTGTCTGCTTGTCTTGAGTAAACTGTTTGCAGGTTTTCTTGTGCATTATCTTTAGAAGAGGCTTCCTTCTGGGATGACAACCATGCAATGTGCAGTGTATGGTCGAAGCACTGACAGACTGACTCCTAATTCCTTTAACCTCTGCAGCAATGTTGGCGACATTCATACATATATTTTCAATAGACCACCTCTGGATACGTTACTGAGCATGTGCACTCAACTTCATTGGTTGACCATGCTGAGGCCAGTTCTGAGTGGAACCTGTTCTGTTAAACCATTATGTGGTTTTTCTCAGTTCAAGCAATAGTCACGCTTAGCAAAGGAGCAGCTCAAAGGTTCAGCTCAAGCCAAATGGAAGCAAAACCGAAAGTGTTGCGTTTATATTTTTGTTGCGTGTATATATATATATATATACACCGTGTATATATATATATATATATATATATACACGCAACAAAAATATATACACACGCAACAAAAATATAAAAGCAACACTTTCAGTTTTGCTTCCATTTGGCTTGAGCTGAACCTTTGAGCTGCTCCTTTGCTAAGCGTGACTATTGCTATAAATGTGCCACCTGGTTGTCACTAATACCTTTGCAGTAGAGACTGTGTTGTTTCCTGTTGTTCTGGGAGGGAAAGATGTTTTGCATGTTCTTTTGTGCGCAAAGCCTGCCTCATATACCCATGCGGTAGTGACCAGGTAGACTGGTGACTAAATTATAATGTTTATGGCATACTACACAGTCAACTAGCTTCCTTGCTAATTTGGAGGAAAATAAATTATTGCAGGGCATGTCATTTCTTTTAGTTATGCTGCTTTCAGGATATTGTGCAACTCATTTTGATAGACGTTGGTTTCTCTCTTAACTCTATTAATGATAAAACAATATAAATAACTAAAACAATATAATTAGTGTAAGAAAACTCTTGCATGGGTCACCAGTCTAGGGACAGTTAATTGTGAGTTAGGAACTGCATATTATTGAATCATTTGAACTGACAAGGGTGTTTAAGGTCTTTGCAAGGGCTGTATGGCCTTTTCAAGTCAAGTGTTGTTAATAATGCTGGCAAAAAAATATTTCCAACTATAATGATGCCAGGAGTTTTACGTCAGTATATTTCATTTTAGCAGCATTAAAATGTTGAAAATTAAACATTTTTAACATAGCTGTATATAAGTATATTTTAATATAACATCTGCATATTTTCCACATCAGTTTTGGTTTTAAAGTCATTACATGTGTAAATTAAAAATGGATATTTCCACTGGCCAAATATAAAATTACAAAAACAAAAGTTTCTGAAGACCAAGAATTAACCATAGTTTCACTTAGCCAACTATATAGTGTTGTACTGTGTTTTCAATGTAAATAGCAGCTTAAATTTGAAATAGTAAAATACTGGTTCTACTCAGAGCAAAATGATTTATTCATGAATCCATTTCAGAGCCATTATCACTAGCGATAACATTGAAAGGTTAAATGCATACATTTACACTGGTTTTTAAAAAGTATCCTACAGATTTGTCTAAACAAAGGGAAAATACTTTCGAATTCCATTACCAGAGAAAGTTGTTTATATTATGTCTTGTATAATGAGACTTTATATTCCAGATGAATTGCTTCTTCTGGTAAGAGAACTGTGAGTGTGTTGCCTGTGATTTAGGATGGGAGGATTTAGCATGGTGAGACCTTGTTCAGACACACCACTCTTGGAGTAAAATATGTTTCAGAGAGTCCTTGCAAGGTCAATGCCCTGCACTTAATCAAGTTCTAGCACCATGTTTGTTCTAATCAAGGTAATTGACTTGTCTCTTGGGAGAGGACAAAAAGAAATGTAGACAGGCGTACTGTTTTGCTCTTCTTGGAACATGTCTGGGAAGGAACAGTGTCAGCTGCTGTGCACTTTAAATTCTTCAAAATAACTCATCGCTTTGAAAATGGTTCTCATATTCACTGCCCTCAAATCACCCTAAATTTTGCTCAATTCACAGTAATGGAAGGCTGTGGTGGAAAGCAGTTTACAGCCAAAATGACAAGCAGGTTGAAATAAATTGTTTGAAATATTATAGGGCAAAAGGTGATTTTCCAGACAAGTTGTTAGAGCTAAAAGGAAATAGGGCCAAATGCATCTAGGCCATTTATCAGTCATGTGTTTGGTTACTTTTCTTATAAGCATGTTATAAAATGCAGCAGAAATTAAGTAGCCCACTACCAAAAGAAAAACTTGTGACAAATAAGTGACATTATGTTTGAATACACAGAATATATATAATTAGATTTTTTTAAAATACTAGTTAATATTTTCTATAGACAGGAGAATTTTAAAAAGTCCATTATATTTTATATGGATTTATCAGGACAAAAAACAATTTCCTCTTTCATCAAATTATACTGCACAAAGGCCAAGTGGTCAAAAAGCTTATAGACTTAAAGAGATTATTAAAGACCAGACAACACTGGAAATATTGTAGTTGACAGAGAAAATTGTTAGAACTGAAAATGAAACATTTGTTAAAATTTTAACTAATGGGAAATTATACTGTGTAAAAACATAAAAGTGAATTATCTTATTGGAAATTATGATAAATGATTAAAAACAC
>JBBIGC010140407.1:0-20891 GCA_037576955.1 Lepidarchus adonis | reverse complement strand
CCCCCAATATAAAAGTATAGATTGTTCATTTCTTTGTGTGTGTGTGTGTGTGTGTGTTTGTGTGTGTGTGTGTGTGTGTGTGTGTGTGTGTGTGTGTGTGTGTGTACACAAATATACAGGGGGCAGGTCCTGACTGAAAAAATGCTTCAGGAAAAACATAGCGCCTCAGGACAGTTTCCATAAGCTAAGCCACGCTGCGTGTGGGTGTGTTTGTGGGGTGGCAGCTTGTGAATCAGTTTTGTTTTTTAGTTCTCCAGAGACCCACGTGAGAAGACGGATTGTAATTTTAAGTCAGACCCGTATGACCTAAACTCTCCATGAGTCACTTTAATTATAACTTTAGCATTTAACTGATGGCTGAAACCGAAGAGTTAATCCGCGGGTCTTTATTGGCCAGTAATGTCACACGGAACACATTCTGAATGGTATCACACAAAGACGCTAAGAAGAAAATAAACTATGTTTGAAAATACTTAGAAAACCTTAACTTCACTCAAGTACATTGAACTGAGTAGATATGATACTACTCACCTCTGCCCTTGGCCTCATTTAAAAATATATACTTCTTTATGTGTTTGGCCCACTGCTTTCTCTTGCCCTCCCAAAACATTTCTCTTGCTGACAAGCCAAGACCTCATGAGTTACAGCACTTCATTCTTTGATCAACAATGTTTTTCATGTTTCTAATGAGAAATGGCTTCTTTCCTCTGGCCTTCCTGTTTGGGCAATAGGTCGCTCCTCTCCCAGAACTTTAGACTGCACTACATAGCATAGAAAACCTGCGGAGGGAGATGAAGCTTCCAGTTGCCAAGCAACAGCCTCAAAACCTTAATGATTTAGAGCTGATCTGCAAAGAGGTGTGGAACAGCATTCCTCCTGCTGTGTGTGCAAACCTGGTCATCAACTACACAAAACGCCTGCTTGACAACAAGGGTTTTACCACCAAGCATTAAGTCTTGTTTTACTAGGGGATCAAATACTTATATAATGTGATTTTCTGGATTTTTTTTGTGATAATCTTTTACTGTTAAAATAAACTTTCTATTAAAATTACAGACGGTTCATTTCTTTGTCAGTAGACAAACTTACAAAATCAGTGAGGGGTCAAATAATTATTTCCTCCATTGTATGTGCTTATACACACACATACACACATATGTACACACATTCACATTATAACAGTACGCACATGTTAGAATATGGGGTCATGCATGTGCCCATATATGCGTATGTATTAGAGGTACCAACAGCAAAAGTCTTGAGAAATATATATGTAAGTATATGTTGTTTAGACAGTGTTTACCTTTTTATTTTCAGATCACTAAAATGAGAATCAATATAAATAAAATACAGTGAGCAGTACATGTTTGCCAGTGTGTTTGATAATCATTTCCAGAGATCTCCTTGTGGAAACCCGGAATTATGTGTAGTAACCATCAAATCCCTAGTTTGGGCTCAATCAGTGATGAAATCAAGTTCAAGATTCAAGATTCAAGAGGTTTTTATTGTCAATACAGCTGTATACACAGTACACAGTGTATTGAACCCTGGTGCATTTGTAAAGAAAAAGAGATACAATCTAAACTACAAAAACTAAATATAATAACTATACATATACTTTAAAACAAAAAGGAGATGTAAAGAAATGAATTATATACATACACTGAACAGAAAGACAAAAGACATTTGACATTTTAAAGTTATGCTGCTAAGAGTGTTTCACACATTCATGTAGTGGCTGGAGAATCACCTGCATTGTTCTAACAGCTCCCAACACACATAAAAAGTCTAAAAGAGTTTTATGTGTAAAAACCAGTTCATTTTATTAACTAAATTTATTCAGACTTTTTCATTTTTTACTGCTTTTTTGTATTTTTGTGCATTTATTCTAATGAAGACACATTTACTGCTGAGATAAATGGGAACAATCAAGAATTTTGCACCGTACTGTATATGTACTATGTTACAAATGTTTTATATATAGTATCATCACAGTCAGAACAAAACCGTTTATCTTTTTTGTTTATTTTAAATGAGCGAAGGTTTGCCAAAATGAATACGGGTGGAAAACATCAGCCTTCAAGGGCCTTCTGTTCTTTTCCTTGATCTTGACCCACGTCACTCTCCCACTCTCATCTTCTCTCATTCAACTGTCCTCATACTGTGTCTGGTCTGAACTTTCCCATAAGTCCATTCTAGGGGTGTTGCTTAAGGAGAGTGTTATATGGCCTCCACCCCAGCGACCAAGCATCTCACTCTGGAGATCTTCAGGCTCGGTGAAGGCTCGCTGTCGGCCGCCTGGATGGGCTGTGGAGTGTGAGGATCACCAGGCACCACATCTAATCTCAGGAGTCCTACAGTATTGTGCTGTGTTGGAACCATAAAAATAGCAGGTAATAGTGAAAATGATAAAGACTGCCATTGCAATAAACACAGTTACCGTCAATAGAATAACTTTTAATTTTTAATAACTTTTCCAAAACCTCTCCTGGAGGCAGCTCAGTGCTTTTAGTTACAGCACCCTCCACAATCACCATGGTTACGAGGCTTCTAATCACATGAAAAATATGTGTGAAAAACTTGAACTTTTTTCCAGAAAATATAGGCTCTCAACACAAAAAGAGACTAATCCAATCTTTAATTGAAGTACATTTATTCTCTGGAAGAAAAATCACACCTAACATTTTTTACATGAAATGATGTGTGCCTCATTTGTTACCATCCCATACCATAACAATTCCTATAAAATAAATGTAATTGAAGCCTTTTTATCATTTCTAGCTTAGTTTTTAAAGTTGATCAGAGTAAAAAGAAACTTTAAGTTAGTACTGAATGACTTCCTGTTTCTCAGGGGTATAAATATGATATGGAACAAAGTCAGGTAATGTCTGCAAAAAAGTATTTGGCAGCAACCAGTTCTGTTGTTCCACTTAAAAAGATGAGAGAGTCTGTAATATTCATCATAGATACACTTTAACTGTCAGAGACAGAATGTAAAAAGAAATCCAGGAAATCACATTGTATGATTTTTAAAGAATTTATTTGTATAATGGTGCAAAAAATAAGTATTTAGCTCCTACAAACAAGCAAGAATTCTGGCCTCACAGACCTGTTACTTCTTCTTTAAGAAGCTCTTCTATCCTCCACTCGTTACCTGTATTAATGGCACCTGTTTGAACTTGTTACCTGTATAAAAGACACCTTCCCACACCTTCAAACAGTCAGACTCCAACCTCTACTATGGCCAAGACCAGAGAGCTGTCTAACAACATCAGTGACAAGATTGTACACCTGCACAAGACTGGGATGATCCGATCTACAATAGGCAGCAGCTTGGTAAGAAAAGATCAACTGTTGGAGCGATTATTAGAAAATGGAATAAATACAAGATCACTGATAATCTCCCTCGACCTGGTGCTCCATGCAAGATCTCACCTTGTGAGCACCAAGGACCAATGATTGACCAAATACTTATTTTCTGCAC
Source organism: Lepidarchus adonis (assembly GCA_037576955.1). Lineage (NCBI taxonomy): Eukaryota > Metazoa > Chordata > Actinopteri > Characiformes > Lepidarchidae > Lepidarchus > Lepidarchus adonis. Next base: position 17,407 of record JBBIGC010140407.1, on the reverse strand, counting down.
CATTATACAAATAAATTCTTTAAAAATCATACAATGTGATTTCCTGGATTTTTGGACTCACAGTTGAAGTGCATCTTTGATGAACATTACAGACTCTCATCTTTTTAAGTGGGACAACTTGCAGAATCAGTGGCGGCCAAATACTTTTTTGCCCGACTGTATTTGCCTAAACCTGCCTGTATCTTGTCACCATGAACAGTGAGGAGGATGTTTAAACATCTGGAATTTGCTAAATGGTACTGGCACTTCAAATGTGACTGTGTTCTTTGGTCAGATGAGACTAAAATTGAGTCTTCGGCAGCAAACATTCTAAGTGGGTCTGGTAAAAATCCAAGGATGAGTATGCAGAAAAGCAACTCATGCCCACTGTAAAGTATGGTGGAGCATCTGTGATGCTGCATGGATGTTTCTTTTCCAAAGTCCCTATGAACCTTGTTAGGGTGCATGGCATCAGGAACTCCTTGAAATACCAGAACATTTTAAATCCAGATCTTGTGCCCTTTTCCAGAAAGCTGAAGATTGGTCATCATTGGATCTTCCAGCAGGATAATGACCCTAAACATATCATAAAATCTACCAAAAAATGGCTCAGCCAACACAAAATCAAGCTCCTCCTATGGCCATCTCAGTCCCCAGACCTTAACACAATTTAAAACCTGTGGGGTGAGCTGAAGAGGAGAGTGCATAAGAGAGGACTCAGGACTCTGGACATCCTAGAATGACTGTTCAATGAGGAACGGGCAGAAATTCCTGATAGATAATTGATAATGTCTTAATTTTTCCCAATGAACAAAGACACTTTAAACAATGGTTGAATTTTTCTATTTTTTTGTGTTGTGAGCCTATGTTTTTGGGGGAAAAATGATTAGAAGCCTAAGAACACATTTTCACCAGAGGATTCAGTAATTGTTGAGGGCGATGTACCACCCAAATGATCTGTCCCTGTGTGTGCTGTATTGTGAACAACATTAACAGTCTAATGTGGAATTAGAGGAAACAAATGCCTAAAAATATAAATGATTAGCCTTAGGCTCCATCCCCAGTGATTGTGAGAGCATGGGCATCTGTCAGCTGATGTAAGAAAATCAGCAGTCAGTGCTCTCTTCCAAGCACAATGAGCATTTCCAGTGGTGTTTCGTTAATCTCAGTTTAAAAAAAGACTCGTGTAAAATATCTCACCCCTTTACAGGTAATATAATATAATGTTAAAGCTGATTTGTGTGTGTGTGGAGGTATGTATAAAATAAGTTGTTCATGTTCCTCACCATTTACTGTTCTTCATACATTTGCCAGACATGTTGTTTTCATGTACCCAACATTTACAGTATGTGATGATTAACCACTTGACTTTGTAAATGTACATACAGGATCTATCTTCACAAACCCAGTTCACCTTCTGCATGCTAAGCTAAACTGACCAGATATCTAGTTTGAAATAAGACTGCATTTAATGTCACCTAATATTCAAATCCAGCTCAATCTGCTGTTTGCCTTCCTCACAATGATTCTGATATGCTGACATTGGACAGAGCCATTAACTGCAATACCATAAGCCCAGTAAGAAAACAGTTTCTATTTTTTTTGCCATTTCCTGGATAGTGTTGAGAGATTGATATAGGAATGTAAAATGAAGTGGCCCACGCAAGTTCCCCCCGAATTGGTCAGCTCATTTGCTGGCTACGTGTGAATGCGCCAGGCTCCCTGACTGGGCCGTGGTGTTTATGGGTTGTGTAGTGAGTCAGGTCTCGCTGGCAGGGAGCTGGGTGGTGAGCTGGCTGCTTTGGAATGTAAAGTTTAGTGGGAACTGGAGAGGCATGCGTGTGTGAGCGCGCTGGAAGTGGAGCAAAAAAGGAACGGTCTCTTGGGCCTTCACCTTTGTGCCCTGGCCCCTTTTCCCCAGTCGTCACTGCCCGCTCTCCATCATACCCTCCTCCCCCACACTCAGACGCTTCTGCGAGAACACATCTGGCTAGTAGTCAGCCTACTACTTCTGATCTGCTCCCATTCCCATCAACAGCAAGGTTCTTTTCCATCATCAAGGGATTGGCCTTGTACTTACTTTCTGTAAATGTGAGTTAAACTACAGGCCAAATGCTCCAAAACTGGAAGTGGGTTTCAAAATTACCTCACAATTTAACCCATTTAAGGTCTGGTGCAGTGGTTCAGTGGTTAGCGCTGTCGCCTCACAGCAAGAAGGTCCTGGGTGCAATATCCTGGTCGGCCACACGTGTCTTTCTGTGGGGAGTGTACAAGGTCTGAACATATTTGCATAAGTTTCCTCCAGGTGCTCTGTTTTCTTCCTACTGTCAGAGGACTTGTGTTTAGGATACCTGGCTGTTCTAAATTGTGTGTGTTGAAAAATTGCAGAAGAACTTTGCAGCTAGCTAGCAGACAGAACGCCCCAGCCACATTTAATTTTAAAGTCTGACTTTGGCTTTTAGAACATTGACGCAATAGATTGTGGTTTATTTTGTGCCGGACGCTCTTTCTCGCACATTAATACAGCTGGATGGCATTACAAGCAAACCATCAACGTGAGTATTTGTCATGCGATTTATTGATTGTGGCAGAATTGCGGTATTGCGATATTATTGTTATCATTGGTCACATATCTTATTGTATCGTGAGATACCCTGCGATTCCCAACCCTAGTGACAATGGTTGTCTGTCTTAACCTCTTTCCCATTGTGAACCATGCCTGTTACCCATAATCAGTTGGGTTTGGTTCTAGCTTCCCCAAAAACCTGTAATGGATACAGTTTGCCAAATTAATTAATTAATTAAACTAATAAATCAATATTTAATTGGTCTACACTAATGTTTGCTATGGGATTTTATGGGAACAGCACTTTGTTAGTAATAAAAATTAAATAAAAATAAATTTATATCACTTTTGACAGTGATATAAAATCAAACATGTGTCTATGTAGTCTCCATATACAAAATTGTACTGAATAATCATTTCATAGTCATTTCCATTGGATGCTTCCTTTGTGAAATGTCTGCCCTTACCACACGAACTCACATAGCCAGGCCTAAAGTACTAAAGCGTGTTAGGCATAATCTTCTATTTCATTTAGAACCAAAGCAAACTGTGTCCTCAATGGAAACAGGAAATTAATGCACAACACTGCACCATAATTCTGGCACACAGTATCAGCATAACAGTATACCAGAACTAGCTGATAATAGGTTATGGTGATGGGAGGGGTAAAACATCAAATTATCTTTTAATGTTATTTCATCCACTGACTGGTGCAGCGCGATGTTGTGCAAATATTTTAGGAAAATGAACATTTTAATTGATACGATGAATGGTGCTGAACATGGACTAACAACGTTAAAAATGTTCTTTATGATTTCAGGTTCTTTTTGAGGTAGGTTTTCCAGGTAGGTTCTAAAAACAGGATGTGACTAAGGTTAGCAGAACTCAAGATGATAAGTTATCTGAGCATGCTCCTTTATATCTTATCTGAAGGTGAGGGGGCCAGACTGGAGACCAAGTGTTGTTCTTGGTAAAGAAGAGCAAACACTGCACAGCTACCCCCAACAACAGCATCACAATGAGCCTCAATAAAGCAAAGGTGCATTTTTTTTCAGAATAAAAAATCCTACAAATTGCAGATTTTCATTTGTGATATTGATACCGATACTAAAGATTTAATTTTACTATATTTCCAGAGCACTTTCTAAACATACTGTTTACTCCACAGTCATTCCATAAAGTCTGAAATGCATTTTGTGCATGCTCTTCACCATGAAAGGCTGCAGGACAGATTTCCTTCAATGTTATTTACCTTGTTAAGCTGCCAACCTCGCCCCTCGCCCTCACGACAACACGCAAAAGTGTCAGGCGTATGCATTTCTCCATCTAAAACTCGCCAAACTTAGGTTCATGTAAGCGCTGTAGCCTAGAATGAGGTCAATCGTGCTAATTTTGTAGGTCGCCTGCTGCTGCTACTGCTGCTGGTGCTGTTGGTGGATGGTGCAACACTAATGTATGATGGACCAATCACTCTCCACGCTCTGCCTCCGGTAGTATGAACAACTTTGATTCTGAGTTTGTGTTGATATAACCGGACAAAGATGCGGCAGGATATTTACTGCAACTTGTGGCAAGGTGGCCACATTCTCTCAAAATGGTGGAACATCTCAAGTAAGTAAAAACATTTGCATCTGGGGAAGCAGGCTGAGCTTGAAACGGCGCTGGAAATCTGATTTTTGTTTGCTAGATGTGACCATTACTGATGGTGTTTTAGGTTAAAAAGCCAAACAGTTTGGAGCTGAACTAAGGTTTTAACAATTTTCAGTACTCAAACAGTCGATTGTGTCATTTCAAGGCCAAGCACAGCGTAGGTGCAGGGGTCTTCACTTTTTAATCCTTTACGATAGCTCACCAACCCCACCTCTCACCAAAACAGATCATTTAATTCTATGGGGTAAGCAGAGTTTGGGAAATGTTGAAATTTATTAGGAATTACAACTGGTTTCCATACAAAAACCACAAAACATCCTAAATAGAGCTCAAGGGAAAATGGCAAATAAAAAGTAGGATTGTGGGTACTATAACAACAGTATTTGTTAATAACAGAATAGTAAGGCCACAGTTTAAGGGATTTGATTGGTTTTCAGCTTCAACGACCTTGGCATGGGTTGGTTCTGAGCAGCAGAAAAGACAAAGGCTGTGTGGAGAGCCAAGAACATATTTGCAAGATGCCATAGTGAGTCTTACAGACCGCAGATCCCTGGCAGCAATGGGAAAATGACCCTTTTTAAAGGGAGCTCAGCTTGCCCTTGTGTGGTTTAGGAATTGAAGACTATTTCCATAATAGCAATAAAGAAACAGTGGTTCAGCAGCTGTGAACCTTCAAGAAACATGAAGTTCTTATTAGAAATTTGGTGAGATCTTGCACTGGTAGTTTTCACCAACGCATCGTAGTTCCTCTGTCACTGTTTAGACGTAACAGCTTCTCGAATGTAAAAATAAGTATTTTTTAATGGCATTAATTTATTTTCCTTGTAATGGTTTTGTCATGCACTAAATAAAGTTCTGCCCTTTGCCTTTGAAAATAACTTGGGGGAAAAACTTGGATGGTGTTCATGTAAACAGTGCAGCCCTTTGAAACTCTTCAATTCTCTCTGCGTGGTTGGGAATGCTTTTTTAACCCAAACCTTCATGTGTATGTCTGTGCATCTGCAGAGGGAGCATTAACCCCTTCATCTTTAGGCTTATTACTGAATTTTATGATATATCCGAGCCAATGTGCTTGGGATACGACCTTTCCAAAAGGTATACTTTAAGCAAAATTAATTTATTGAGTTTTTGAAACCAGCACCCCTCCAAGAGAAAGAAAGGAGAGAAATAATAAATGAATAAATAGGGGGGGGGGAGCAATATACAGTGTGCATATATACACATATCCATACACAGCTACATACATATATACACATATCCATACACAGCTACATACATATATACACATATATATATATACACATACATACACACATAAATACCAGTATGCACTCACTCACACATACATATAACCTGCACTTTATAAATGAATACAATAAAAGGTTTACTTTAGAATTTGTATTTGTTCAGTTTCTTGCATTTACAGTTTTGGTGCAACTTCCTTGTTGAATGTGGAATTTGCTTCTATGGTGAGGAAAGTTAAATTGAGGACTAATGCAAACAATTATGACAGAAGCCCCAGTTTCTGACATACAAACCCATCTGTCTGATCAAAGGAAAAGCTGGATCATATTGTTCCTACACCCTCAGATACTTTTCTAGTACAGTATTGTACTGAAGGAAGTAGTACAGTGCAGTGTATTGCTATCAGAATGGGGACGAAGATGCAAGAAACAAGGGCAGATGGTAAGATAATGAAGGGTAGAAACAGTTCATGGAAGAGCAGCGTAGTCTCCAGTCTCTACTCCACGCAGCTGGTTTGAGATGAACTGGACAGAAAGGGGCAAAAGTAAAGCAGCAAAAATTAGCATTAATTTTAAGTGATTCATTTATGTATTTCCTGTGAGCGCTGTAAGTTAACCAGATTAATGAGTACAGGACAGATTGAATGACTGCAGTGTAAAAACGACACAGCAGCTCTTGTGGAAGACCAAACTTTTTCAATTGTCAGAGAAAGACTCTACTGGGTCTTTTTGCATGTCAGCATGTTCCACATTAGGCCTTGGGAAATGGTAGTTACCAGGAACTTAAAGAACTCCACAGTCACCACTGGGCTGTTTGATATTTTAAGGGGGAGTGGAGCAAAGGGTTATCTCCTAGAAGTCACAGTCATCACCAGAGTTTTGAGTGTTTTCAGCTCCAGGTTGTTCTGGCTACATCAGAGGACCAACTGTTCAACCTCCTGACAATATGTGGACTTGTCACCATCTCAGTTAAGTCTGGTGACCGTATGTAAGGGGCGGTGCCTGAGTTGGCGATGGGCACCATTCACAGAACACCTGCCTGGGAAGCATGAGCTATGGGAGTAATCAGCCACTGATATGAGCCAGCAGTGTCGGCAGCTATATTAGCCTGGTTGCTCTCGGCTGCCTTTGCAGGCTCCTCCTCTGCTCAGACTGGCATGGCTGCAAACTCTTTGCTGGCCATTGCATGGGCCAATAATTTGATATATGGTCATTGTGTTTACCTTACACTTACATCTTGCCTTACACAATGGCATCATTAAAAGCGCGCTCGGCGAGGGAGCTGTTGGCCACCGCTCACTCGATGACTCGTTTTGGCAGAGGGTCACACACTTGTATCACTGCACATGGCACACTCATGTCCAGCCTAGGCCTGGCCTGGGCACGAGCACGTCACTCTATTTTCATTCCTGCCTTGCACATGGGCCACATCATTCCATTCCATTACACCATAGTTTCATCTGCAGACTTCAGGAACAACTTTAACATGGGCCAACTGTGATGGCTTGACAACTGAGCTTCTCCAAGTCTGCAGGTCTTGTGGGGTGTTCCCAGAATGCAGTGGTTAGTACCCACCAAGGAAAGACAACGTGTGAAGCAGTGACAGGGTCATGGGCGCTTATTCATCCACTGTAGCACAAATTACTGATTAACAGCTCCAGTGGCTTTATTATTCACATTTTTTAACAATATTTTTTTATTGAAAAAAACAACAACATATAGGTAGATTAAATACCTGATTAATTAAGTTAAAAGTTTTTTGTCACATATCATTGCTTTTTCATAATGATTGGTGATTGTATTTCATTTATGTGTCTCTTCACATTCATAACTCAGTATAAGCAATTAATATTTTTTATAACCTGCTTTGCTCATGTTTTCCAAGGAGAGCACTGTAGACAGTGTAGATCATTTTAATCGCAATGTTGACCATGATTTTATGCTAAAGTTGTAAGCTGCAGACAGATCTGTTTCCTCCTGTAAAGCTTGCTATGAAGGTGTATATCTGTGGGAAGGTTGGGGAGGTCAGTTAAAGTGCTGGCCCATATGCAAGAGTTCATTTCTTAATATGTGTGATTTGTGCTGTAATTATTGAGTATATCATGTTCTGTGCTGTGAAATGTGTCTGCTTAAGCCCAGAGTGCAGTCTGTACTAAAGACTCTTGCCAAATGATACAGAGTCAGTCCCTACAGTGTCCTTAAATTTCTGTCAGCAAAAAATGTATTTTGGCTGCACACAACCATTAGTCAGTGTATCACACCATTTTGGGGTCATATGCTCTCTTGAGGGTGATGGGGTTTAGGGTGTGTGTGTGTGTGTGTGTGTGTGTGTGTGTGTCCCTGTTTCTTGACATAAAGAAGCGCAACAATCCATTTGCCAGGAAATCGGAGCCCAGTTTTTTGGGGTTACGAAAGAAACCGAATGGAAAATTAAATGCTAATCAGACTTTGGAGTTAGATCTGATTGGTCCGACCTTAAGGATCTTTGCAACTGGACCGGTGTTAGTCTAAGTAGAGGCGACACATGTCGTTCCAGACTATGATTAAAGACAATAACCTCACAGTAAATGCAACTATACTGGAGGACGGTCTACACTACTCCACACTTCTCTGCTGTCAGTCAAACTTCATCAGTGCCAGAAACACTGGACTGGACTCAAACTCCAGGGAAAGTTGGTTGTATTTTCTATTTAGATCTTTATATTCGGAGGATTGATAGAATTGTGGACATTTTGCTAAAACTATTACCATTTCTATTTTCACCCTCAGCAATAGTGTATACAAACCATGTTGTTAAAGCCCAGATGTTTGTTCTGCACTGTGATCTGTCTGTTTCCTGCTGTAAATGCCATTAGACCTGATATTACCATCATAAAAATGTCTTTATTCTTGAAGTAGGATGTTGTTTTGATCCTTTTTATAGGATATAAAATATCCCATCTGATTCATGTCTGAGCCACATGTCTGATTCATGTCTGAGCCACATGTCTGATTCATGTCTGAGCCACATGTCTGATTCATGTCTGAGCCACATATCTGATTAATGTCTGAGCCACATATCTGATTCATGTCTGAGCCGCATGTCTGATTCATGTCTGAGCCCCATATATGATTCATGCCTGAGCCACATATCTGATTCATGTCTGAGCCACATATCTGATTCATGTCTGAGCCGCATGTCTGATTCATGTTTGAGCCACATGTCTGATTCATGTCTGAGCCACATGTCTGAGACACATGTCTGATTCATGTCTGAGGCGCATGTCTGATTCATGTCTGAGCAACATATCTGTTTAATGTCTGAGCCACATGTCTGATTCATGTCTGAGCCACATGTCTGATTCATGTCTGAGGCGCATGTCTGATTCATGTCTGAGCCACATGTCTGATTCATGTCTGAGCCACATGTCTGATTCATGTCTGAGCCACATATCTGATTCATGTCTGAGCCACATATCTGATTCATGTCTGAGCCACATGTCTGATTCATGTCTGAGCCACATGTCTGATTCATGTCTGAGCCACATGTCTGATTCATGTCTAAGCAATTGTTGCAACTGGTAAATTTGTGTCCTTGTACAATATTTATTCTGAAATTGTAAACATAAATAAAGAAGTGTTTGTGTGTGTGTGTGTGTGTGTGTGTGTGTTTATGTGTCTACTGAAGTTAAAATAGGATTATGGTTTGTATTAAATAAATCTACTATAGCACAATTACAGAAAAGTGTAATGCTGTATAAAATGCACGGTTGTTTTGTGATTGCCGCTTGTTGTGTTAAATGGGCTGTGTAGCTGGAGAAGTGTCCACCACCCAAAGCGTCAACACCCAACAGAACTGGACTATGAAACAGTGTAAGATGGAGGCCTGTTTTGATTAACTATATTTCCTTTTACTTCACATGGACAGTCAGACACGTCCCTTGCTTACCTGGGAAAGAAATAGCACCAGAATGCATTATGGGCAGACGGCTGACACAATATGATGCTCAGGGCAATGTTCTACCATGGAAACTTGGGTTCTGGCACTGGCTTCTCTCAGCAGGATAATACAATCTGCCACACGGAAAAAGCTGTTCAGGAACAGTTTGAGGAACATGACCAAGAGTTCAAGGTGCTGATCTGACCTCCATTTTCCCCAGATCTCCATTCACTCAGGCATCTGTGGAACATTCTGGACAAACTAGACTTATCCAGTGAAGCCTCACATTGCTAACAGGACTGAACGGATCTGCTGCTAACATCTTGGTAACCAGAGCACACTTTTAGATGTCATGTAGAGGTCAGAGCTGTCTTAGTAGCACAATGAGGATCTACACACTATGAGGATCTACACAATATCAAGCAGGAGGGATTACTATTATGGCTGATCATTGTAGGCAATTACATATGGTAACTCTCGAAACAAAACCACTTTTGCCATTTTTTGAAACTTTTTTTTTTGCATAATTTGAAAACATCAGGAGCCCATTATTTGAAAAATTTATAACTGAACAATAGAAATGCTTAAAAATGCTTTTTAAAATCCTTTTTTATCAGTTAAGAAATGTTTTTTTCCTCTGAAAGATTCTGTTTTGTTCAGCCAGAAATTCATAAAATATTGCTGCCCTGTCTGTTTTTGCCAAGCACTTTAGTTTTGGTTTTGTGTTTCCTGTCACAAATTTTAGTTCTGCTCATGCCCATCACCAGATGCCCCTTGTTACCTGTAGTGTATTTATACCCTGGTGCCTTATGTCCTGGTGTTGGTTATTCAATGTCTATGTTCTTGTTAGCGCAGAAAAACAGTCTTGTTGCAGCCTAGCCTTGCATTTAATTCTGACCTGACCCGCATCGTCACAGGAGTCCACAGATGATCATTTTATACACATACTTATATATACATCCAAACATGATCATTTTATATTCCTAATGGGTTGATGAAATCGAGGAGTAAAAATGTCAGCGATATCCTGCTGCGTCTTTGTCAAGTTATAGTTGTGATAGATGCAAATTTCCAATTTTTGCTGCAGTCAGAGAATGCAACTTCATTTATCAGACATTTTGGATCTAATTCACAAACTAAAATGTTACATGCAAAGGGTCATGCTAACGGAGACGGACCGTGGACAGACGGACCAACCATCCAGCCTTCAGTCAAACAGCTCTGTTTCTTGTGTTGATCGATGGTCCAGACACCAAGCAGACCGAGGACCATCCACCCACCAACAGCAGCAGCAGCCGACCTTCAGAATTAGCATAACTGACTGCGTTCTAGGCTCTAGCGCTAACACAGACCTAAGTTTGGCAAGTTATGGATGGAGAAATACCTGACAATGCACATTGTGGCGAGGGTGAGGTGCAAGGTTGGCGGCTTAAGGTAAATAACATGGAAGGAAATCTATTTTGCAGCCTTTCATGGTGAGAGGCAAATTTGGCAAAATAACGGGGGACAAGCTAACATGGTTTGACTGTAGTATATGAGACATATTAATCACCCAATTTATAATTTATAAATTTATATTTATATTATATAATTTATAAAAATGTCTGTGTGTGCATGTTTATAAGTATGTGTGTATCCCAAACCCCTGCTGTTCCCTCTGACCCTCACCCCCTTAGCACCCTTTCAAACAATTCGAGTCATCGTGTGTCATCACTGGAGATGAAGTGACCTCCCAGAGCAGGGAGCAAGGGCCTGAGAAAGTCCTTCACAGGCTTGTCCACTCTTCCACTCTTGGACTGTCTAATGTCTAGTGCAGCTATGTAACCTCTTTCCCCCTCTTTTCTATCAGATATGAGATGGAAATCACTTGGGTTTTGCAATGCTATTTCAAAGGCCAAGCGCAAGCACTTTCATCATTACACTTCCTCCTAAAACAGAGAAACATGATAAAGTGGAAGAAACAGAGCTTAAACTCTACATCCTACATTAAGAAAAGGATTTTAAAGAAAATTTTAAAGAACTTGAGTGTGGATTACATGCGTTTGAAACCTTTCATACACCACAAATAGCTTTTTGAATAGAATCACTAAAAAATAAAAAATAAATTTATTTAATTTGAACTGAATTTTGCCTGGGAGAGGCTAGAGTCATTAAAATCTTACCAGACTTTAACAAAACAGATTTGGTCTGCCCTCCCATGCATTCTTAATCTAATTAATTTTTTATCTAATAAAATAGATATCACATTGAATCTTTGCTAGTAGATCATTGATAAATGAATAATAATTTTGGTATTTTTGTAAATATGTAGAAATATGAGGAATCTTTTCCACTTAAATATGCATATAGTTTGTCTTTACATGCTGTTAGAATGAAAATGTTTATTTCATAATAAAGACACACTCAGGAGAAGACACTGAGAATGGATTTTGCAGAACAGATTACTGAAATATCATTGGATTTCTTTAATAAAGAAAACACTTTGCACTGCTCTAGTGACACGTTCATGTCATGTTCTTGAAATGTTCTTGTTTTTAGTACAGCAAAATCCAACAAAAATATCCAACTATGAACAATACACAGGGAAACTCATCTGTAGAATCATTCAGAACAGGGACAGGAATAAATTGTTAAATTTTAAGCTGAAATGTTTGGTTCTGTTTGTAGGGCAAAGTGTGAGAAAACTGTTTAAAACAAGTCTCAGATCTGCTACAGCATCTAACATCTCAGAGAACATGCTCATTTGTAGGAATTGTGTGTCATAATAGACATATACATGTTTGGATATTTAGATTTAAAGGTTTTTAATGATATAAATATGGTTGTGCCAAATGTGTCATTTCTAACAGTTCCAGGAAGAACCTTTTATTGGAACATCTTATGGTTCGTAATATTAAAAAAAGTTTTTACTAACAACTCAAAATAGTTTTCAACATGCCAAATGACTAATAAATACTCACTCCTGCTTGCTGTTTGAGCAGACATTAAAGATAAGGATCTCAATAGTGAACTGCTGGGTGCAACCTTATCTCCACTCTGCCTCTACTTTGTACCCAGAGAGGTTTGGTGTGATTTGGCATGGAATGATGTTTTCTCAGGTACGGAGAGAGTAGAATAGAAGTGACTGGCTTTGCTGACAGTGAGCTCTGTGGGCATAAAGCAAGCAGATAGAGATCTGCAGAGGTAGCACGTGCCCCACTGACCCCAGTCAGGGCTTCACGCTCAAGAACAAGACAGACCAGCTATGGAGCTGAACGTGATAAAGGTCTCTGGCTCTGCTGGCTCGGCCGTACAACTAAACGCTAAAAACACATTTCACGCTGCATTACCCTCAACAACTGTGACATCCCCTCACTAGAGACCATAGCGATATCGTCTCTATCCCAAATAAGGCTGCCGTCCCATTCTTTACCATGCTCTGCAACTTGTACAATCTGCTCATTCCTGTAGCAGAACAATGTAGAATAAACAGAACATAAGCAGGCCAGGATAGTGACCGATTTAAAACAATGTTGTGAATGTTTGTACTTGGTTAATGAAAGTGGGGTTGGTTTTAAGTGGGGTGATCCATAGCACAGTGCATGTTTATTCTTTCCATAACTCTCGATTGCTTCTAGGCCCAATGGTACTTCAGTAAATAGTTTAGCTAGTTTAAATAGTATAAATACATTAACTTTTAGTAAACAAATGGCATTGTTAGCTCAAATCAAATAGTAAGCAATGAGTGTTTCAGACTTTTTGCTGTTAAAACATATTCCAAGATTTCCTTCAGGTCTTCTGGCCTGTACATTGATGCATAAAAATGGATTGCGTCACATTTTTTACAAGCTATGCTCAAATATCCCATGACCACTTAACCTCTTCCAAACCTCTTCTGGAAGAGAAATCAGCTTCAATATTTTTATCTAAAATAATCAAATTGTACCTGATCAGCCATAACATTAACACCACTTTCAGGTAGTGAATAATATTGACTATCCAGTTATTTCATTACAGTGGGGGGTGAGATATCGTGCACAGCAAGTGAACAGACAGTTGATGTACTGGGAGTATTGTAATGGCTTTGGTCTTGTGGAGTGTCATCTACTAAAAGTGATCCAAGGAAGGATAACTGGTTAACTGGCGAAAGGGGCACAGGTGAGTTGGTCCAGGTGCGTTTGATCATGAAATCACCGAACTGTGCTAAGCTGAACACCATGTTATGTATATATGTTGTTAATTGCTGAACCATCAGCTTCTGTTACTCCTTAGCTCAGATCTAGAGCAAAGCTAAGGAAGCAAAGATCAGACACCAAATATACCTTGACTGATTGACCGTGTTTGTATTTATAGAGAAAGCTTCACCTAAATATCCAAAACCATTACTTTGATGCATCTGTACAACACATTTACATTTTTCACAGTCGGAGCCACCTGTGTTTTTGCTACCCTAGGCTAAATCCAGCCTCATTGTTTAGATTTGTGTGGGCTCTTCTTGGCAGGACCACCTTATGAATGTGACCCCAGGGATGCAGTGATGAAGGCTAGTTAAGACACGCTTCAGTGAACGATTAGAAAGAGCCACTGTGTAGTGTGAAGGTTTGTTGATGATGATGGTGGAGAGAGATGAGGCAGCAGGAGGTCACTTCAGGAGAATGTGATGGGAAAATAAACAGTGAAACCAGCTGGAAGATGAAGAAGAGTGCTGGAAACAGTGAAGGAGCATCTCAGTGGACCACAATTTTCTTTAGGTTGTCAAAATATCAGAATTCTGACTTTGATAATGATACCAAGTATAGTGTCACAATAATAGATACCAAAACAATAGTATTACATATATAGAATTTATATCAATTTAAGACATTTATTAGATTGAACACAGAAACCAAATCAAACTCTTACAAGTCAATTTTGTATCTTTTGTTTGCAAACCATGTACATGACTCATTTAAACATGACTGCATTCAACACACTTTAAAGGCAGGATTAGCATGATAATGAAATTAGATAAGTGAACATTAACCCCAACACAGTGATTAAATCTAATATAATCATATACTGTTGATTAGTTCCCCCTTGGGTTATTGTTCTAGGAAAATAAGGTCATAAGGATTGTGGGAAGGTGGTTTTAAGTGCTTAGGTTTCACAAAATAAATTTTATTGTCTGATTTTTTAAAGATAATGTACACTAACATGTGCTGTAAACATGAATTTAAACATGAACATCCCTGGCCATATATGTGAATAATAAGACTGAATGTTTATCCATGCCCATCTTAGCATCTAAGCCTATTGGATATAGAACTACAAACTATTTCTACCTAAAACTGCCTAGAAAATGTTTTCCAGATAGTACAGTCAAACCATGTTAGCTTGTTCTCTCATACATTTAGCCATAAAAGGCTGCACAACAGATTTCCTTCCATGTTAATTACCTTGTTAAGCCGCCAACATCTCCTCTCTTCCTCGCTACAATGTACAACGTGCCCAGTGTATGCTCACCAAACTTGGGTCCGTGTTAGCGCTGTAGCATAGAAGGCGCTCAGTGGTGCTAATTCTATAGATCTGCTGCTAATGCTACTGCTGCGAATGCTACTGCTGCTAATGCTTCTGCTGTCACCAACACTGCTTTTTTCTCATTATTAACTCATACATGTAATGATGCTACGGAAAATCAGGGAAATCACATTAAATGATTTTTTAAAAATTATTTGTGTAATGACGCAGAAAATAAGTATTTAGCACCTACAAACAAGCATGAATTTTGGCCCTAACAGACTTGTTACTTCTTCTTTAAGAAGCTCTTGTATCCCCCACTTATCACCTGTATTAATGGCACCAGTTTGAACTCGTTATCTGTATGAAAGACACCTGTCCACACCTTCAAACACCATGGCCAAGACCAGAAAGCTGTCTAACCGCACCAGAGACACATGAGTTGCATTCCAAGAACACTATACCAACTGTGAAGCATGGCTGTGCAAGCATTACGCGTTGGAGCTGCTTTTCTGCAAAGGGGACAGGACGACTGATCCGTATTAAGGAAAGGATGAATTGGGCCATGTACCATGAGAACCTCCTTCCATCAGTGAGAGCATTGAAGATGAAACATGGCTGGATCTTCCAGCATGACAATGATCCCAAACACACCACCCAGGCAATGGAACAATAGGGGCAGGCTAACAGGGTTTTACTGTAATGTTCCACTCATAGTTCATGTTGTACTGAGGAATGTGTTTGACTTCTATTTAGCACTCACTGCAGTGTTGTCTTTTTTCCCTGTAGCTTGGAAGTCGTGTTGAATGAATGGATCAGTGAAATTAATAAATGTAAATGTAAATGAGGTAAATGTTTTCACTATGCTGATAACCACTTGGATGATCGATAGCCACCCAAGAGCAATTAGTCTGCATGATGTTTAGTTATTCTTTATTGCCTTTCAAATTTTTGTGCATTATCCCCATAAGTGGAATGGTAGGCTAACAGTAGTTTACATTTTTTTTATCTACACTGACCAAATTCCAGATTGCTAGAAGTGCAAATCTCTCTCTGTTTGTGGACATGTTGGGTTGTGAAGTTTCTGCCATAATTTCTACTCGATTTAATTGTTGAATTATTTGCTTGTTTCGGCTCAAAAAACAAAGTAACTTTGTGCAGTGCATTAAGTGTACTATAGCGGCCCAGGCCCAAACATAAGAATGTGTCTGGTTTAATCAGCATCATCAATTAAAACAAACTAATTTCATAATAACTCATTACTTATTAAATGCAATAACCAGTGAAGTAAGTAAATTATTTTTAAAAGAAGTAACTAGTAACTATAACTAATTTCCCATTTTAATGATTTGCACAGTTTTTTTTTTTATCACATTGCAGTAATGTTAAACTTTTAATATATAGTGCCACAGTAATGAAGACCATACCACTGTTTCAGTAAAGGTTGTTCTAGTAGCTAGAGTTATTCTACATTCCGTAGTGGGATTGATCCATTGACAAAAAACATATATTCAGTATATTAAGTTGTTCCTAATTCTCTATTCCACAGAGAAAAGCCATAAACAATTATGAGCGTGTTTTGTGAAAACTGAACTCGACATTTGTAACAGAACCTAAAAAAACAATTGAACTTCTTGTCTAAGTGTCTGGGGCAGATTTATACAAACTTTGCTTTTTTTTATATCCTTCCTGAAACCTCAATGGTGGGTAACAGCTAAGAGGGGAGGTATTTTTAGCCATAGGTCAGCACATTCAAAACAGTCCACCCTGAAGAATCTCTTGGGAATGAGCTGTATCACAGCCGTGTTGCCTTGTATCAAACCAAGGCCCTTTAAAAGGTGGTGGATCTTAATGGTTTCCATACCACATCAGCTCTGAAAAACTGTTTTCAGTGGATTGAATCCAAGAGATAAAGGAATGAGTCTTCGGTTAGGCTTTATGTACTAGACAGCCATGAACCCAACCTTCACCACTGCAGAATCTTCAACACTGCTGAAGTAAGTAACTATCAGAGGGCTTGTTCCAGGTCATATCCAACTTAACTGAACTCTTAAATAGCCCATGTTGTGGAAAACCTTTATGTAATAATAAAACATTTGAAATAAACCTGATTGTAGTTTCAGAATGTACTTTTACTGCTCAGTCCACACATAGAAACAAAGCTACAAAAACCTGAATTCTGAATTCATTGTGTTATGAAAAGTATTTACAGTATTTCCCTAACGATAGGCTATGGCTTATAAATTGATTTTGGAAACCTGGTATTGGGTGTGCCATCTTAAATAGGGCGGCCAGTCCAAAAACATGAAAACACATTCAGTTAAAGTATAATTCTGTACAAAAAGACACCATCCCCAAATGATTAGTTGCATTTAAATGTACTGTTTACTGCAGCAATGAACAGTTCGAAATGTTCTCATTTAAATCACATCCAGACTCTCAAACTTTTTCAGCCCTTTGCTACATTATATTACATCCTATTGTATAATGCAAGCTGGTTGTAACGTGCTGGCGAGGGCCCAGCACGGATATTTAAATTTGAACCCAGATGCAGAGGCGGCCAGTAAATAAACA
>JBBIGC010140401.1:0-20891 GCA_037576955.1 Lepidarchus adonis | reverse complement strand
ATGTTTATCAGTACATTGCAGAAAATAATGAACTTTATCACAATATGCTAATTTTTTGAGAAGGACCTGTATATATGAGCCATTTGTATGGTCTCACAGTTAAAAAACAGAGTTTTTATAGAGGTGTGCACATCAGGAAGTACTGATGATACATGGTGTGCTGTGCATAGCAGTTCTGTCCTAGTTGTACACTGCTGCATGTCTTTCAGAGTTCCATGATCAAATGGATATAATGACTCTCATCAGTACGCAGCTTTGCTTCAGCCACCTCTTTAACTGCTAACATGACATGTCATGTTTCGTCCTCCATAACAAGGTGAATGAAAGGAGATTTACTCTCTTTTAAAACTGACAAGCACTCCCCTGGCCAGCTGCTTTTATTGGTTGTGTTATGAGTGTGAGCAATCTGTGTGATTGTGTGAAGTGTTGCTGTGCAGCAGTAAAGCTCTGAACAGCACTTCTCTCCATCCTCAGGCATTCCTGCCTGGGCTTCACGTCTGTGCCTTTGTATGTGAGATCTTGGCTTGGTGTTTATGTACAGTGGGTGTTTGACCAGTATGGGGTTGAATGGTACACATGCATGCATTTTGCACCATTTAAGCTGAGCTGCAGGGTCTTAACATTTGGACATTGGAAGTTTTGTGTGCAGAGATTTCCTGTTGTTTTCCTATTTGGCCAAATGGTTGCAAACTCACAAATGCTGAGAGTGCTTCTTAGTAGACATATTTACTAAAGCATGGGGATGACTTGGCCTAAAGGTTTTAACATGTAGTAATGAACACATAATGGAATAGAAAGCTTTTTAACTCAACTTTTTGCAAATATAGTTGATAGGCTGATGCATGTTTGGTGCTCAAATATTGTGTTACTAATTTCTGCTCTGGAGCTGTGTGGTTATATGTTAACAGCAGCATTACTGCATTCCCAAATCACAGTCATTTCGACCTGTAAAAAATGTGTAGCTTAATGAGAAACTTTAACTGCAGCCATCTTGAAACCTAAATTTTGTCTGTATTTTGTAGAAACAAAATTGGAGACTAAACATGTCAGGGTTGATCAGCTACATTTTGTATAAGAGGAAATTATGTTTTTTTCCCCCACTAAAGTATCAGTTTATAGATGCTGGTTCCTTTCGGTTGTGGTGCATGTATGCTCCAGACTTCTTTTCATCCCTTTGAAATGTGCTTGTTGCTTTTGAGAATGTGGTATGTTTTCTTTAAGCCTGCTAATAAGAGCCACACTAAATCCATAGTGACATTTCAAATTCCACTCTTTCTTTTTAGAATGCTTATGAATGTTTTGAAGTAGGCAGGAAGTCAATGTATATGTTTATTTGTGCTCTGACTGTGACATAATGTTTTTCAACTCTGACTGTAGTACACTATGTACTAATAGATTTAGCATTAACATTTTAAATCACAGTAGACCCTCTTTAAGATCAGACCAGACAGGTCAGCATTCTCTACCCACATTCATCAGTGAACATTGGGAGCCCATGACCCTGTAACTAATTCACCAGTTGTCCTTCCGTGGGTCACTTTTGCTGTTAACTACAGCATATCTGCAAAATAAGACCTGCTGTTTTGGAGATGCTCTGACTCTGACCTTTTCTGAGTGGCTTAGATCCTTTTGCTTGTTCATTTTCTCTGCATGTGAATTTATAATCTGTACATGACATTACTCAAGCAAATTAAGAATTTAATTAGACACTAACTGCTTGTTCTAGTTTGCACATTACAATAAATAATACAATTTTGAATATCTACTGTTACTACCCAAATGACCCTGATCAAAACTTTACATACATAGTCCTTAATATCATGTATTGCTCCATCAATGACAGCTTGAAGTCTTTTGTGGTAGTTGTGGATGAGGCTCTTTATCTTCTCAGATGGTAAAGCTGCCAATTCTTGCTGCAAAAATCCTCCACTTCCTGTAAATTCTTGGGCTGTCCTGCATGAACTGCACGTTTGAGGATCTCCCCAGAGTGGCTCAATGATATTGAGGTCAGGAGACTGAGATGGTCACTATAGAACCTTCACTTTATTTTGCTGTAGCCAATGACAGGCCGACTTTGTAGCGTTCCCCAGTCCCAGTACGAGAACTTCCCGGTTCCAACCACCAGAGGGAGTACCGGTTAGTGAGCATAGAGGCAGTCAGCTGACGCCCAGCTGATTCCCATCTGAGGGATGATTTGCCACGCTACAAAAACCCAGACTTTTGTTTCCCTCGTTGCTGTGTTTTTGAATTGTTCTTCAGACCTCAGCCTGCTACACGTTTGTAGCTCTCTCTCCGAAAGGAATATACTCCCGTAGTTCTTTATCCGTAGGCGTCCTAGATTCTTAGTTTTCTCTAGCCCCTATTTTTCTTTAGTCTACATTTCTTTTCTTCCTCTTGTTCAGAGGGCATTCCCTCCTAGGTTTATTTTTCCATTTTTGTCTCCCCAGTTTAATTGAGTTTCTCTAGGTTTTCGTTTTATTTTTTTTTATATTTATTTTTCTTCTCAAAGGGGTCAAATATACCCTTTAGAGTCTATGTCTTCACCAGCTAAGTAGCTCAGTAAGATACGACTCTCTGTGACGCCCAGGCGTCCCAGGTTCGAGACTCACGTTTGGTGTGTCTTACCTCCACACCTCCCCGAACCCTTCACATCAATTGCAGTTTGCTGAATTTAAATCAAGCTGCTAGTTTCAGTATAAGTGTTAGTATTAAATATGTTATTTCACATAAACCATGCTCATAAACTAATGGAATGTTAGTTGTCTGTAAAGCTGTATGTGAAATTATTTACCTATGCAGTCCTTTTATACCACTTTGCATTTCCTTCTATAGTTTGCTTTATGTAACCATCTAGTTCACTGTACAAGTGTCATAACTGTCTGTGAGGACAAGGCCAGTGCTGTGCTACTATTAGCCAAAGCTCTTTGTTGGCTAATGGCCATTGTCAACAGTTCCTCTAATTGCCAGTGATGTGCATGGCCTTTCAACTCCAAGCTTGTCCTTGCGTTAACATTCTGACTGGCGCTGAATAGTGGAGGTGACTGACAGGTCCTGTCTCGCTGGATTCTCCAATTCATTATCCTCTCTGCGCCACCTTTATAGAATGTCAGTATTAAAGAGATAATTGTCATCAACTTTTAATGACCCCTATCTGCCTTGATGAAAAGTCTGGAGTTTAATCTGCGTATAGGACAGTTTGCCATTTCTGGTGCTGAGTGTATACTGTTTGCAATGCATTCATTACTTCATTTCGCTTGTAAATACCAAGTCTATAAACCACCAGCCCATTGGGATAGCATAAAATTCCACCCCCAGCAAGAGCAAGGTCAGTACCCTATAGATGCTTTCTTTCTCTGCAGATCATATAAATTATAAATGTATGTGATGTATGAATATAGATCCATGCCATTTAGAGTTTGGCCCACGTCTTTATAGCACAGTAGTGACATTTTCAGTTTAGTTCACATGACAAAGTGCAAAAACATATGCAGTGTACTAAGTACATTAAAAAGATTATTAGGGATTATTAGCCCTCACTTTTACAAAAGCAGCTCTATTTTAAGGTCAATGCAAGAATAAAGCATTATTCAGTATGGCTATAGATGAGATCTAAGGGTGTTCCAAATTCAAATTCAAATTTTATTTGTCACATACACAGTCATACACAGTATGATATGCAGTTAAATGCTTTGACGACCACCCGTGACCTCGAGATACAAAACACAATTTAAAAGCAATTTTAAAGACATAAAAACTTAGCAACAATAAATAGAGCAAAATATTTTTTAAAACTTCTAAGAAATATATAAGAAATATAAAAACCTTATCTAATATAAACCCTTATCTATAGATAAAAAGATGAATAGATAGATGGATGGGTGGATGGATGGATTTAAGTGGATGAATTGAATAAGTGGAGATAAGTGGAGATGCCAGGGAGGTGTGCACACATGCATGTGTGGGGAGTGGGGAGTTTGAGCTGAATTGCCATTTTTCAAGCAGTTTCTAAAGGGGTTATAATGCCAAACATCAGCCCAAATGCTCTTTGGCACAAGTTCTACACATGCCCAATCCCATGGCATAAATAATGCACTTCACTTTGAAAAGAAATGCTTGTGCTTGAATTTTGTTTGATTCGTGTACGTCAGGTATGAATCATGATTATCGCTTAACCGATGATTTTTGTCAAGATTGTCAAGTGTTTTTTTCATTTGTTGATTCATTCATTCAGGGCTTTATGAAAAAAAGTGTATAAACTGTTTTGAAATTTACATCTTTCATGGTTTTCTTTGTAATAATTAATGTAATAATAATTTGTAATAAAATGTGATCTGATATTCATCTCAGATCAAGTCAAGGGTATTGACAAATGCCTAAATTAATAACACAATCTGATGTCTTTATTGAGAACAACCATGAACAACTCATATTGCTAATGAAAAAAGTATGTGAACCCTTAAGTTAATGACCTCAGAAAAGCTAATTGGAGTCAGGTGATAGCAAACCTGGAGGCCTCATAAGAAATGAGTTTGGAGGTGTGGACCAGAGCTACATTGCTTGATAAAAAAAAACAAATGCCTGTTTTGAGTTTTACTCCACAAGACAAATATGTTTTTGTGTGCCATGCCTTGTCAATAAGAACTTTCAGAGGAATCTTGATTGTTACAATCAGGAATTGCAGATTTACATAAAGCGGGAAAGAGTAAGCATTTCACCAGTCTACCAGATCTACATATGGAGACACTTTGGGACCTTATGGATTTTCATTGAGATATGAATATGATTATCACATAATTGATGATTTTTGTTCATTTGTCAATTTATTCATTTATTTATGGAGGGCTATACATCTATAACAAATTTTTACATCCACCTTCCAGAAAAGCATCTCACTAATTTGTCATTATGAACACACTCAATCGCACACAAACTGCACCCATCGCATATGCACATGAGGAGCAGTGGGCAGCTACAGCAGTGTAGGGGGAGGTACCTTTACTTGGGCTGGGACTTTCAGATCCAGAGGACAAGGTCTTAACCTCTAGGCCAATGCTGCACTCTACATTTCCACTATAGTCTAAAAGTTACTGTTGCGCAGGTGGATCTGTGTGCTTCCTGACCATGATTGACTGCAGAATGATAAAGCAATGCTAATATTAATCGTGTGCATTCCTATTGGCTCACAGATGCTGATGAATCTAGAAGAAATACTGAATAATGATGTTTAATGACACAACTTTTCAGCATTGGGTACTATAAATGTATTGAATTTTGATTCTAGGCCTTAGTTGCTACACAGTTTGTCAGCCATTGTTGAATCCTTTAATTTCTTATTGTTTTCTGACCTCAGGGCAGTTGTCAACTTTTCAAGGGAAACAGCATAATTTTGCCTTTTTTTTTACTAAAGCCATTATAGTTTTTTTTTAATTAAATGAGACCTGGATTTTATCTGTTATCAGGATTTTAATAAATGTGTACCTGCATTCTGCTTTTATTTATTTTCTCATAGCCATGCAGGTATATAAACTGAACCACATAAAGATGAAAGTCCAGGTGAACGCTAAGAGCTACAACAGTAATATGGTGACAAAAAGCTCCAGTGTGAGCAAACTCTACAAACAAAGATTGGTCATTAAAAGCACTAAAAAACTGCAACAAGGTGATTAATTTTTGGTCATAAGCTGCACATTATTGTGTTTATTGGTGGGTTGCTTAGAGTTTCGAATAAGAGTGATTACAGTGGCAAGAAAAAGTATGTGGACCCTTTGGAATTTCATAGTTTTTTGCATTAATTTGTCATAAAATGTGATTTGATCTTCATCTAAGTCAAGAGTATTCACAAATACAGTCTTGTGCAAAAGTTTGGGCACCCCTTGATAAAAACAGATTTTGGTAAATACATTTTGTAATTTAAAAGATGTAACACAACCACCACCACTCCTGAGTCTGCTAAATCTGCCTGCAGGTTTTTTGCAGTCAAATGAGGATTTTGATTTGTTTTCCTGACCAGCATACGATCAGTTCTCTCAGGGATTTTTTTGGTCTTCCAGATCTCATCTGGACCGCCACAGTTCCTTGTGGGCATCAATAACTTCCATTTTTAGAATAATACACAGCTGCTTAGAGGAATCCATGGTTGTAAAAAGAATCTGAGACTTTGGAACTCAGTGTGCCAAAACTTTTGCACTGTGCCATAAAATGTTTTACTTATTATTTTTGTTCAATTTATGGCATTAAAAGTAAAAAACACGATGCATCAATGTTTGCTAAAAATATTGTGTATTTGTCCATGTCCTAGAGAGACTGTGCTAACATCTTTTCAATTACAATGTCTTTATAAACACTTTAAACCAGGGGTGCTCAATCCTGGTCCTGGAGAGCTACCACCCTGGAGAGTTCAGGTCCAACATGCCTGGATCTCACATTCAGACACCCCTGCGGGCCTTAATCATCTGGATCAGGTGTGCTTGATTAGAGTTGGAGCTAAAGTCGCCAAGATGGTAGCTCTCCAGGACCAAGATTGAGCACCCCTGCTTTAAACCATAAACAACTCATATTGCTAGTGTAAAAAGTATGTGAACCCTTAGGTTAATGACTTCAGAAAAGCTCATTGGTGTTAGCAAACCTGGAGGCTTGATAAGAAATGAGTTTGGAGGTGTGGACCAGAGCTACTTTGATAAAAACTACTAAAACAGTTTTCTCTAAACAAGAAGAATATGATTCTGTGAGCCATGCTTTGCCAAAAATAGCTTACAGAGGATCTACAATCAACAATTGTTGATTTACAAAGTGATTTTAAAGGCTTTAGAAATTCACCAGTCTACCAGATCTACAAATGGAAACAAATGGTTTTGAGTTTAAACAGTTAGCTGGTAGGCAATATATATATGTTTTTTCTGAGAATATCACTGATCTTAGCTGTAGCCCCATTAAGAAAAACTGCTTGGTCTGTATTTGAATATCAGAATCCAAATCAGAAACAGAATCACATCTGAAGAGAGATTCTATGACAATGAACAGAAATATGTTTCACTCAGTCAACTTTCACCATTAACCTGTTGTCCATTTGTGGGTGATATAAAAGTCAACTTTCTGAAAAATGTGTCTCTTTTGCCCGTACATTTCCTATCTTTGACAGAGAAAAAGTTATTTGCATGAATACTCCTTCAAGTTCAATAATAATCAATAATTCACGTTGCCTTGAAGCTATTATGCTGATGAAACGCAGACAGATATAAGGTAATCACTCCTTTTTTCTTTCCCAATGATGGGGCTTGTCCACTCCAACCAAAACTAATGCCCACCCATGCGATGTTTACCCTTGAGGGGAGGAAAGAAAGGTGAGATGGTGTTGTGGAGGTTTCCCTTTGGTCCTGAGGCCCAGACATGTGGGTTATGGACTATCGTCCTGCCTCTCATTTGTCAAGCGGACAGTTTTGCCCGTGGGTTTGCTCGGCCTGAGTGTGTGTGCTGCTTTAATAGACTTTCAAGCAGACACATTGTTTGATGAGGGTTTTTTTTTTTGAGGTAGGTTTTCTGCTGGAAAAATGGAACTTCACCAGCAGTGCAGCCAAGCACAACTCTAGACAATGTAATCATCAAACCAGTGGGAAAATATTTTACCATGTAAGTATCTCATTGAGGAGGCAGAAAGTTTTAATGCTTGCAACTGAAACTACAATGATCTCTCAATTCTTCTTAAAAGCTTACTGCCTTGAGAATAATCTCCAGATAAATTGGTTGGAAGGTCCATGCAACATTAAAAGGGTCTTTTCACAAGGGCTTTGCTTTGTAAACATGGCAGCAGTATTCTTTGGACGGAAAAGTGCAGACTCTGAAAACCAAAGGAGAACCAAAAGAGAACTAGCATGGAAGCTCACCATGCAAGCTGGTAGCTCTGGATGCTGTACAACGTTTATTCAAACCTTCTCATTGTAGTGATGGCTGCTATAAATCAGTAATATGACTCTGGGGATATTAGACAGAAGCTGTAGTGAAATTATTGACACCCTGACCCATGAAGGCATGAAGACTTTGTATGCTTAATCTTACACTAGAAATATGAGAGCCATTTAATATCTCACTTATTTGAAGAGATTGAAAGAGAAAGCTTCTGGGTGTGAAAGCAACAGGAAGTAGAATTCCCTTCACCATTTCTTATCAATGGAGCTGCTTCTCTGCAACCAGTCCTAGGACATTCCATTCCATTCAAAGGAAACGTGAAAGGAGACATTGGAGGAGAATTAAATCTGATTGGCAGAGAAAGCAGAACACAGGGACGTTTTGACCGCACAGCTAAAGTGCCCATCCTCCTCCGGTTGACACCAAACAACAACAATGAGTAGAAGGTAATTATACTGCTGCCAGTAACACTGATGGCTCATTCCATTTGAGAGGTTATTACCAAGGGGATTAAAGCATCATTATTTAATGAAGCCAATATTTATTATTGTTGCCCTCAGGCATTTTTGTATGGCCTGCTTAAAACTATGTTTAAGTGAATAAGGTGTAGATTTTTTTATCACATGCTTTATAGACTGGGTGTCTAAAAGTTTATAGACACCTGCTCAGACATCTTTTCTATTGAAATCAAGGGTATTGGACAAGTTTGTTCTCCTTTGCTGCAGTAACAGTCTGTATTCTTCTAGAAAGCACTAGATGTTGGAGGATTGCCAAGAGGATTTAACTGCAAAGGCATAGATGAGGTCAGGTAGAATTAGTAGTCACTACTGCACAGGTAGAACTTATAAACCTGGCCGATGCTCTGAGCATCCCAGTGACTGCCATTTTCAATGTTATCACACCTGGATTTTTTATTTTATTTGGTGTGGCAAAGAATATAATGACATATAAAGACAAGAATATAATGTTTTTGACAATCCTGTTTTGCTATATTTGCTATTTGGACTATCTCAGAGCCTGAATGTGTCAAATTTACAGCAACACATGACAATTTTTAAACTGTAGGATCCATTCAGATATTTTTCTGTAGCAAAGTGGAGCTAGCTGAAGTTCTCTGCATACTCAGTCGCGTGTAGAAGCACGCCTGCTCAGGGAGCCAACTGCTCTATTAATAGGATATGTGCAGCCCAGTCAGTCATTATTATTGGCTTATTATGTTCCTCTGCTAGTCGCGCTCCTATAATAAGCGGGAGCACCACTGGCACATTTTAATTCCACACAGCATCATCATGGCATGTATGGCCTTGGTTTGCATGAGCTACAATACTGACACTTCCACTTTAGAGATGTAATTACATCTTTCTCAACCTCCTAAATCAGAATGATCCCCCAGACACTGTAACTCATAATGACTTACAGATCCGAAAAGATCATGTTCCTATTGGACGCTTAATGATGTGAAGTTAGTCAAAGGCTTCAGGGCTCCAGCCGAGAGAGGAAAAGTGTGAGTCATTCATATTATCCCATTGTATAACCTCTTATCCCTTAAAAGCGAGAGTTATCACTCTGGTTTTTGCTGTGCTGTTAAAATATAATTATGTAACTTCATATTTAATTACAAAGTAGATACTACAGTAAAGGACATTGCTGCTGTTTCCCTTTAGAATTAATAAACTACTGCTCCCTCTTTCCATCTGTCTAGCTATCCATCCATCCATCCATCCATCCATCTAGCCACATTGTTGAAGATGTATTTCAGTTTATAAATCTTTATATATACTCTAGGTTCATTGATGGCGAGCCTCATTTATATTGTAGACCAGCATTACTCAAAAGCAATGGGAACGAGTACATTTAAAGCAATAATAGATAAAGATGAGCAATGGGGAAAAAAACACAAGAACATGTAACAGTAGTGAATGAAAAAATAAAAGAATAAAGCACTTAAAATAAATAAGACCCTTAAATCAATATACATGTATCAAATTGTCAAATAATAATTAAACAATTAAATGGTTAAAACATTAAATGATTAAAATAAGAAACAATGTTAGTTGAATAGACTAGATTTAAAAATGAACATTTTTAAATAACACAAAACCCAAATACAGAATATACCAAATTATTCATAGCAACTACTGAATAATAAGTCTGTAATATAATAATAATAATAATACTAATAATAATACTACTACTACTACTACTACTACTAATAATAATAATAATAATAATAATAATAATAATAATAATGATAATAATAATAATAAGTAAAATATTCTAATTAAGTAAATAATCACATTACACTAAAGGGGTTAAATTTATCTGCCTTTATACTACACCTGATGGATTTGGAAAGATTCAGATTCCTAACCCCCCTCAACACCTCAACATCAAAAAAGTCACAATAGTCATCTATAACAAAGAGATGACCCCCGTTGTTAGCCAAATGGGGAGCCAAGCCTCTCTTTGTTCTCTCATGTGCACCAAATACCCTTCAATGTAAAAGAGGTGACCCTATTGTCACCTTAGATTATAATCACAGAACCCCATTTCCACCAAAAGATTATCAATATCAAAGAGGTGACCCTATTGTCACAACCCAGACTTCTCGGCATCCTACCCCAAAGACAGTGTCAACTGGCTGAAACCGGTTTGATAGATGACCAACCCGAGTTAGGTATAAAACTCTGGACCAAATCCTGTTGTGGGTGCTCAGATCTTAACAGAACCTGTTTGACTTCTGAGCTCCATTCTGCCTCTTATTAACTTACTTTTTGGGGATCCCCCTCTAAGGAGAAAATCTCTCTCTCTACAACCTCACTTTAACTTGTAAAGCTCTCTCCCTCTCTTTCTCTCTGTTCTTAATAAATCTTTTAAATTAGTTTGGTGATCCAGCGTCATTCTGAAACACCAAAACCAAAACAGAATAAAAAAACAAAATAGCACAAAGTGCTGTATGTTTTTCTAATTATCATGCAGTACAAGAGTGATTTATTGGTTAATGAACTGAAATGGTCATTTATATCTAAAATTCCTGAAAGCAACTCGAGGAGATCCCTCCTCATTGCCTGCCCAGAAGCCCCCCACAAGCCTGAACACTGGCTCAGGTCCATTAGTGTCGCTTTGTTTTGTTCACGTTTTAGCAAAGGTGACTGGAATGTGGTTTTGACTAGCACAGATAACAGTTCATCCTACAATGTCCATACCATATTAGCATTATATATGCCCATGTTTGAGATTCTGCAACAACTTAATTCAGTTTCCATTCCACGGGGATGCTGGTGTCCAGCAGAGTTTGCAGATTATCTCTGGTTAAAAACACCTGGTCCAACTCTATTAACTGCTTGGGTTTAGTGAGTTTTTTTTTTAAATGATCTCTGCTAGAGACCTCCAGGATTGGGCTTGTGCACACCTGGGTTATGGGATCTTGTTGAAATACACTACCAGTCCAAATTTGTGTCCAAACTTTTCTCATTTCTAAAAATTGAGTGTATATACACTCAAAAGAAGTCTGATTTATGACAACGTGGGTACACAAGCCTGCAAGCAATATATGCTTTATAAATTGCACTATACCACGCACATACTCCGCCCCAAATCACCCTCGTTCAACCATACATGGTAAATACAAATTACCTCATGCATATTTAAGCCTGTGTGTGCACACATGAGGATTGTTATACTGCTCTGGAGGGGTAAAAAAGGAGGCATGGAGCCAGCATGTGAAAGTGCATTTTAAAATCCCGCTGTCACCTGCATTTTACAAGACAAATGATTCAATACCTGAACAATAAACAATGAGAAATGACATAATGTTTTTGTTACCTTACCAAGAAGCCATCACACTCTTGAACCAGGTCATCATGCAACCACATTTGTCAGGTCCTTGTCAGTGTCACAAATAACTTGCACATTTATAGAAGACACATTTTTAAAATTTACATAAATAAATTTCTTTTCATATGGAGTTGATTACATTTGGGAAAGCGGACATTGCTGCAAATTGCCTTTTAATGTACAATTAAACTATACAAATAAACACAATTAAATTATTCATGTATTTCATAAATTAGCATTAGAACAGATGAACAAGGAACCCAAGGGTCATCAGTACTTGTATTTGTAACTGGGTTGTGCGGTTCCAACAGGTTGGTCTCTCTAACAGTGGACCCAGTTCAGCACATCGCTCCAGCACATAGGTTGGTACCATTTACTACTTGTTAAAAGTTTAATGACATCTCATCTTCATTTACGTAGCACAAACACAAACTTAACTGACACTATTTATAAAGGGTCCTATTATTTGTCATTAAGTCCATTTGTAATAGCATGCAGCATGCAGTATAAACATCTAAATAAAGGACTTGATTTATGAATATTAAATTTTTCAATCTCTTCTGTAATCAATTTGAATTTTTTGTCTGTTTTTGTTACTGTGCTTTACTGAATGATCTACTACATGTACTAAATGTGTGGGGTGTTCTCTTTTGTGAGATACTGTATGTGTTGCCGTTCATGATGCCATTGAAATGATTAATTCAAAACTGATTCACTTACACTTATGTGTGAAGATTTCTTCATAATGCTTCATTCATTTTTTCTTAAAGGAATTAGTATAAAGGTTTGTCTTACAGGACCAATGTGGTCTTACAGGACAGCGAAATCAGGATCAGGAGCAAAACAGGACAACTTCGGATCAGTCCAGGAGTCAGAGACGGCAACCAATCAGTAGATCGGCATCACCTGAGTTCTAGAGTATCTATACAGGAAGTCAAAGTTACTTCTTGCGAAGTACTGTTTTGCCTTGGCTAGCGTACTAAGCGTTCTCTGCATTTTATATTTTGACCCTCTAGATTTTGACCTATTGCCTGTTTTTGACGTTTTTTTCTTCTTTAACTGTTTTAAACCAGATTAAACTGTTAAAGCTGCACTTGAGCCTCCACTGTCATTTCATGAGAACAAAATTGGCTAAATGTACCTTACAGTAGAAAAAGCTGGGCTACTTTTACACAGGATGCACACAGGTTTTCAATATAGGTGAGGTTTTCAATATGAATAAACTTACATTTCTGAAACGCATGAACATACTCCCCTCTTAGTGTCCACATATCCACACACTGTTTTTTTTGGCAGTTTTTCTCAAAAATCGGTGTACAAATTAATGTCCCCTGAAAAAATGCCACAGAATCATTGCAGACTTGTCACGTATTCTTGTCATATCCCCTAACCAGCTGTCTCATGTTTGGTCTATGTATTTAAGGTCTAGACTCTAGAGCTTCTCCCAGCCTTTGCTTTGGAATGATATTGGGTAGGTGATGATTGCTGCCTGGTGACCATCGCGATTGATGTAGAGGGTCTGGATATATTCTGAAGCCTCTGTATTTTTTTTACATGTTATTTACAGAAATTCTATACATCCATTGATCATACTGCATCATACACTAGTTATCAATCAAGGTGAAAATCTCAAGCTAGGTTCCAATGTTTTACAAAATACTGTTATTTCTACCTAATTAACTTCCTACACGCCTCCCTTTTGGTGTTGTGTAAATAATCTCATAGATTTAGGGCCAAAAGCACTTTTAGTTGATGAAACACCAGAAAAAAGAAAAAAAGAAAAAGAATTGTGATGATACCTGATGTGTTAGACTTATGATGCCCCCTTAGCCAACTATCTAAAGTGTATTTAGTCATTATGTCAAAGAAACAGGTTTTAAAGCTCTAATAGATTTTGTTTATGAGGTGATTGCTTCTGAGCAATGGAATAATGAGCCTGATTGGATCTTATCAAATAAATTGCAAGCTCAGTCAAGCATTGAATGGTCTTTTAGAAAAAGGATTACTTTAAACATGATTCAAGAAGTTTAAAATGCAAATGATTATTATAATGAAGGACTACTAATACATCATCCACAATGTTCATGTTTTTAGGAGACTGATTTAGCTTTAAGGAACAAATTGAAATGTTTTTTTCTTCACAGCTGAATTATGCAAGCAGGTCCTGTAGTTCTGCTTTCATATACTATTAACCAAGCTAGCATTTATAATGATTTTAAACTTTAAACATCATAAAAAACAAACATAATAATGCTTTCCTTTCCTTAAGGCTGTGGATGTTTGAAGGTTGGAATCAAGCACTGTAGTCTTACTCAAGCTTTAATTAAATAAGACCTGAACACTAGAATACAAGCAAAAGGTAGAAATATACAAAATACCATAGGGTAATTCCACAGGGTTACACACATTATACTGTGTAAATCATAGGCAACCAACCAAGATGTAAGTGTTTAAATACATATGGAACCTAAATTCATCCTGGTTACAAAAACAAAACACATGACTAGAAAACAGAACCGTGAAAATGCAAGGTCCTCTACAAAGTCTAAGAACCTGAGAAACATAATGAACATCACTAATGCGTTGCTCTGTGTTGAATGCAGATGGTAATAAGGACTTTGTGGAATACATTTAAGCAAACATTCAAAGAAAGAGACTCTGTGCATGTTTAGTTCTATAGTAACACATAAAATTAATTCAATTTACATTTGATTGTTGACAGCATTGTATATGACTTTTTTTTACAAAATCTTGACAAACATGTTGAGCATGGTGTTGTCTTTCTACAAAGCAAGCTTGTAATCTGTGAGGTGCTGTGGTAAATAATAGCCCCAGAATACTTATTGTGGCCAAATATTAAGTACTGAGTTCGGATTTTGAGCTCTTTTAATTATGCACTTCATTTATCAGTTCATTTTCTCAGTGTTCTTACTGTTTTCTTTGGTTTCTTTTCGAAGGGATATTTTTTTTGTCTCCAGTTCCACCCACTATCACATTATACCAGCAACACTGGGGCCAAATATTATGTTATGGCCAAAACATAAACATTGGCTATTCAGGATAAATTTCCCCTTTTAAAATCAGACCTCATTTAATTAAAGGTTTTGGTGTTATTCTTGTGCTAAGGCAAATTGACTCTTTTGTTGCTTTAACTATTCTCAACTTTGTTTTACCTTTTCTCAACTGTTAAAAATATAAATTTAGTATTATTACTATTGAATGGAGTGTTCAGTTGTGGTAATATAGCATATATAGTGCTGCTTCATGGTGGGGCTTTTGCAGACACATTTTTAACCTCCAATTTTACTTACTGAATAGTTCAAGAGTCAGGCCTATGTAGCAAGTTCTTTTTTAAGCAAAGCTTTTACTGCAAATGAGCTACATGCAAATGGTTCTTTTCTTTTTTTTTTTTTTTTTTAAAGCAAACTGTATACAATGAAACCATTTCTCCAATTTACATGATAGTTAATGTTATTTAAGGCTATGGTTTTAAAAAAGGAAGTATAATATCAGCCTTTTAAATGTGTACACACCATAGAAGGATTTATTTAAGTACAGGAGCAGTTTTGAAGAAGCCATTTGTCTTTGATAAGTTGTTGGTAATACATATTTCCTTTTTGGTAGCAACTAAACAGCAACATGCTGTCTTTCTGGTTTCTGAAAGTCTCTTTCCAAACCTACTACCAGCCATGTCACAGTCATATCTACAGGGACAAGGTGATGTCACTTTCAATCATATGTCTTATCAACATTACCTTAGGCAAGGACTGTTGAGTGTTAGATTGATGGCTTGGGTTTGTGAGTTGTACTCTGAAATGTACTCTGTCAACATGTATCACCAATTTACAGTGACAGTAAATGCATTTGGCTTTGGCAGTAAAACCCTCAGCAACTGACACCTATTATGATATTACAGCCAAATGACCCCTAAAAATTAAATGTTCAGAGGTATTGCTTCTGTTGATCATTAATACATTAGATTATATTCATTATATGTTCAGCAACTGACTCCAACTATAGCAGCAAAGCAGAATAGTAGTTATAATTCCACTGTCAGTTCTTAAGTATATTGGTCGTTCATTCTGACAAGCTTGAAATCCAGTTCCTTGAAGGCTGAACCAATGGGAACACTTGTTTAAATAATGTCTAATTGGATTATTTTCCATTAATCATTTTATTCTTTTATTCATACATTTTTGTGTGTAAAATGTAAAATAGTAAGTCTGTATTACTTGTACTTATATAAATTTAAATACTAACACAGTGAACTACTGAATGCTAAAAAAACAGCTAAAACTTGCAGAAATCTATTTATGTAATTCTAAGAAATTATTAGGCCTTCAGAGAGCTAATCAAACACTTGAAGATCCTGAAGATCTTTTAAACTACACATGTTCTATAATGTTTGCATGAAATTTCATACAATTGCTTGAGCACATTTAACAGGGATTGGAATTTACACTTAAGAGCCAATTCCTCTCCTTGTTTAGGTCAATGTCAAATTATATAAAATCACATCATATTTTAGTCATCATCCTGTATGAGGGCCTGTATTAGGGCTTTTCAACATTTAGTTTTTCAGTCTACATATACTATATTGCCAAAAGTATTTATTTACCCATTTTAATAATTAAATTCAGGTGTTCAGATCACTTCCAGGGCTACAGGCATATATCTTCAAGCATGTAGGCATGGAGACTGCTTCTACAAGCATTTGTGAAAGAATGGGTTTCTCTCAGTAGCTCAGTGAATTTCAGTGTGGTGATCGGCCTCATAAAATGACAGTGGGGTCAGCAGATGCTGAAGTCCCCAATCTTCTGAAGAGTCAGTTGCTACAGACCTCCAAACTTCATGTGGCCTTTAGATTAGCTCAACAACAGTGTGTAGAGAGCGTCATGGATTTCACCAAGTGCAATGCAAAGCGTCCGATGCAGTGGTGTAAAGTGCCACCGCTGAACTTTAGAGCAGTGGAGAAGCTTTCTGTGGAGTGGCGAATCGCGCTTCTCAATCTGACAATATGATGGATGAGTCTGGATTTGGCAGTTGCCAGCAGAATGGTAATTGTCTGACTGCATTGTGGCATGTGTAAAGTTTGGTGGAGGGGGGATTTAGGTGTGGGATTGTATTTTCAGGAGCTGGGCTTTACACCGTAGTTCCAGTGAATAGAACTCTGAATGCTTCAGCATACCAATAGATTTTGGAAAATTTCATGCTCCCAACTTTGTGGAAACAGTTTGTGGTTGCCTGCTTCCTGTTCCAGCGTGACTGCTCAATAGTGCACAATACATGGTCCATAAAGACATGGATGAGCAAGTTTTGTGTGAAAGAACTTGACTGGCCTGGTACTGACCACAACCCGACAGAACACCTTTGGGAGCATCAGTGTCTGACCTCACAAATGTGCTTCTGGAAGAATGGTCAAAAAATCTGATAAACGCTTTCCTAAGCTGAAGTTGTTATAGCTGCAAAGGGTGGGCCAACTTCATATTAAACCTTATGGGTTAAGAATGGGATGTCACTTAAGTTCATATGCATGTAAAGGCAGATGAGCGAATCCTTTTTGTAATATAATGTATCTACATACAGTCCTGATCAAAAGTAGAACTATGTACTATGAAAAATCATATGTTGCAGGGTTGGATTTTAACAAGGTTCCAAGTAAAGTTTCAACAAGCTACAAGAAGAAAAGGGAGTGAGACAAAACAATTGTGTAGCAATTTATTGACTTAAACTGAAACAGACTGTTTTTTGGACCACACCTCCCAAAAAATCCTTGTAAACCCCACATATCAGAAATATAAGTTCCAAACATGACTTTAGTAATGAGCAGCTCCACCGTTATTGTTGATCACTTCATGCTTGATGAGTGATTGATTCCATGAGGTGAGTGAGAACATTTCCCCAAGATGTGAAGACGAATGCGTGAAGGGCATCTACTGTCTGTAACTGGTGTCCATTTTTGGAAACTTCCCTTGCTGTTTGGGAATTGGATTTAGATCAGGGGAACACACAGGATGGTCCAAAAGAGTGACGTTCTTCTCCTGGAAGAAGTTCCTTGTCCTGTGGGCATTGTGTACTGTAGCATTGTCCTGTTGAAAAACCCAGTTGTTACCACACAGACAAGGGCCCTCAGTCATGAGGGATCTTCTCTGCAACATCTGGACATCACCAGCGGCCGTTTGATCCCCCTGCACCTCCTGAAGCTCCATTGTTCTACTAAAGGAAAAAGCACCTGGCACCTCCTCCACTGTGGTGCATAGAAAACATCTCAGGTGGGATCTGCTTGTCATGCCAGTAATGTTGGAAACCATCAGGACCATTAGGTTAAATTTTTTCTCATTAGAGACTTCTGTGGCGTCAAGAAGATGAGGCCATGTTTTTGAAGACCTTCAGTCTCAGATGCCGTCTGATGGTTATGGGGCTTTAGTCGGCACCAGTAACAGCCTTAATTTGGGTCGAGGATCGTCCAGTGTCTTGACGGACAGCCAATTGGATCCTCCGACTCAGTGCTGATGAAATAGTTTGGGGTCTTCTACTTGACTTTTTTGGTTTCATAACCCTCAGGATCATTTATGAATTCCAAATGACTGTCTTACTGCATCCCACCTCAGCAGTGATGGAGCTGAGAGACCTGCTTATGCAGTTTAACAACCCGACCACCTTCAAAAAGGGAATGTTTTTTTGCTTTTGCCATCAGAACATCTTGACAATGTGAACCTGACAGAAAATTGAATGAATTTAAAGGCATATGGTCCCAAGGTTTTTATCAGCTGTGAAACAGCCTGTTTCAGTTTAAGCTTTGCTGTCAATAAATTGCAAGTACAACATTTTTTTTGTCTCACTCCCATTTCTTCTTGTAGCATGTTGAAGCTCTACTTGGAACCTTGTTTAGCTCCAACCATACAACATATGATTTTATGCCACGTGTCAAGTGGTCTTAAACTTTTTATCAAAACTGTATATACAGTACATAGCATCTGAATTTAACAGTAGTTACCAGAAAATTTACAATGGCTGGTAAATATCTTAACATTAATAGAGGTTCATCTAAAAAAATTAAAATATTGTTATAAAGTTCAATATTTCTTGACATTCCTTTTAGAAAGTGAAATCCATATATTGTATAGATTCATTACACATAGAGTGAAATATGTCAAGCCTGTATTTCTTGGAATTTTAATGATTATGGCTTTCAGATAATAAAACCCAAAATTCACTGTCTCAGAAAATTTGAATATTGTGAAAAAGTTAAGAGATGGGCATAGATTAATTGTTTAAATCTAGATTAATCTCACTGTAATGTTGAGATTAATCTAGATTAAACTATATTAAAAGAACCCCCCACCGACACCCCCCAGTAGTTTGATGACAACTACTTCAGTGCCTGGGCCGGTATCTTTCGCATTAGCTAAGAAATGCTTTGCGTTTAGGTTGTACTTGAGACTGGAAGAACTCCTATAATGAACGAAGATTAACAGCGATAATTTTAACGCTGTTAACGGCCCGTCTCTAGAAAAAGTTCAATCTTGGAGTCATGGTGTCACACCATAATCAGCTAATTAACTCAAGACTCCTGAGCCATTAAATGGTCTTAGTCTGGGTCAGGAGTCTACACAATCAGGAGAAGACTGTTGACTTGACAGATGTCACTGACTCCCTCCACAAAGAGGGTAAGCCACAAAAAGTGTTGTATTCAAGCATATTGTTAAGGTTTATAGGACTAAATCTTTTATAATCCATATAAATTCCTATACAGTTTCTACTCTGAAACATTCCGATCTATATGTATTATTCCACAGAATGCCGCCTCCTCAGCTGAAGGAAGGGGATAATAAAAACCCCTTTTCCCCACAGCGGGAAGGACTTAAAAGTTGCATTCATTTTATGAATAAATTATTTTCCAAACAAAAAATGAGTCAGAAGAGCATTTTGATATTTGAAACTTTAATCACAATTTCTTCAGAAGATTGTTTCCAGAACAACTGGTTCTGCCTTTTAAGAGAAAACCTTTGTTTTGACTAGTTGACGACTAGTCACGCATGCGCCCATCCAGTTAAGAACATTTTCATATTTGGGTTGCACATCCTCTCAACAAATGCTTTGCCTTTGTCCTTGAAATGTTAGCCGCTGTCGCTGCTAGCCCCCCGTGCCTCTAAAGTATAAACAAACTTTAGCTCAGCGCTAACACACTCTCTCTGTTCTTTCCAGGAATGTCAACAAATAAGCCCAGCCACCTCGCTAGCTATTTGGGCCAATCAAAGTCCTGTGTACTTTTTCCAGGAAGTTATAAAAGCTGGCTCCTCTCTTCTCAATATCCTTTCCTCAGAGTTTAGACAAGCTGCTCTTCACATCTGAAGGGGTGTCTGACTGGAGCCGAGGACAATGCATTTTTACTGGCAATCCATGTTTTTTGGGGGCGAGGAGAGGTCCTTTTTCCCAACAATATTCATAGAAAGTTGAGTGGAAAGAAAGTGTGGTAGGAAGAGGTGCACCAGCAACCGAGAAAACCGCAGCCTTGAGAAGATTGCCAAGCAAAATCCATTAAAAAATTTCAGGGACCTTCACAAGGAGTGGACTGAGGCTGGAGCCACTACACACAGATGAATCCTAGACATGGGCTACAAATGTCACATTTGTTGTGTCAAGCCACTGCCGAACCAGAGACAACGTCAGAAGCATCTTACCTGGACTAAGGAGAAAAAGCACTGGACTGTTGCCCAGTGTCCAAAGTTCTCTTTTCAGATGAATATAAATTTTGCGTATCATTTGGAAATCAAGGTCCCAGAGTCTGGAGGAAAAGTGGAAGCAAAGAATCCATGTTGCTTGAAGTCTAGTGTGAAGTTTCCACAGTCAGTGATGATTTGAGGCCATGTCATCTGCTGGTGATGGTCCGCTGTGTGTATGTGTGCATTTCTGTGTGTATGCTTCCTTCTGCTGACAAGCTTTATGGAGATGGTTCAACCACCAGGGTATTACTGTTCTTGATTGGTCAGAAAACCCACCTGGCATAAATCTATGGGCCAGGTGGAGAATCTATGGAGCATTGTCAAGAGAAAGATGAGAGACGCCAGACCTAACAATGCAGATGACCTGAAGGCTGAGATCAAAGCAACCTGGGCTTCCATTCCACCTCAGCAGAGCCACAGGCTGAT
>JBBIGC010140360.1:0-20911 GCA_037576955.1 Lepidarchus adonis | reverse complement strand
GCTGCACAGTTCTGAAGGAGTTGAAGTTTATGGAGGGATTTTTTGGGCAGACCAAACAAAAGAGAATTGCAGTAATCGATTCTGGAGTAATCTATCTCTTCCCCCTCTCTTTCTCTCTCCCTCTTCTGTCTCCCAGTCTCTTTGTCTTGCTTCTGTCTCTTTCTTTCTCTCCTCTCGCTCTCTCTCTGTCTTTAGTTGTCTGTTTCTCTCGCTTACTCTTTGGCTCCTCCACTTTCTCTGTCCCTCGCATAACCTCCATTATCCATTCCTACATCATTAATTGAGGCTGTATTAGCCTCCTCTCCTGTGTTCACCTTCTAAGTAGCCCCACTTACTCCAGCAGTCAGGCACATGTCCAGACATGAGCTTTCAGCCCTGATCCCTCCATCCCAAGCTACAGCACACACGCTCACAAAGCTGCTCATTCACAGGTCCTTTCACACTTTCTGCCTTCAGATATTCAGATATGTCTAAAGGCCCATACTGCACCATACTGTACTACACTACTCTACACTATACTATACATTACTGTACTACACTACACTACATTACATTGTACTACACTACACTACATTACATAGTACTACACTACACTATACATTATACTATACTATACTACACTACACTATACTGTACTACATTACATTGTACTACACTACACTATACTATACAACATTATACTGTACTACACTACACTGTACTACACTACTCTACACTATACACCATTATACTGTACTACACTACTCTACACTATACAGTACTACATTACACTGTACACTATACTGTACTACATTACACTGTACTACACTACTCTATACAACATTATACTGTACTACACTACTCTACACTATACTATACATTACTGTACTACACTACATTACATTGTACTACACTACACTACATTACATTGTACTACACTACACTATACAACATTATACTGTACTACACTACTCTACACTATACTGTACTACATTACACTGTACTACACTACTCTACACTATACTGTACTACATTACACTGTACTACACTATACAACATTATACTGTATTACACTACACTGTACTACACTACACTGTACTACACTCCACTGTACTACACTATACTATACTACTGCGAACCCCGGGATCGGGAGGAACCGACTGGACACCACATAAATGGAGTTCACAGCCCCAGTGGGCGTTTATTTAGTAGGCCCAGAGCAGCGTGAGCGAGAGAGAGAGCGAGAGAAAGAGCTAGCGCGAGAGGGGTAGAGAGAGAGCGCGAGGGCGGAGCGATAGAGGAGGACAGGGGTGCCAGAGGAGGGGTGGAAGATCCGTCACGTGGAAGCGGGCTTGGGCTGGGTCCAAGCGTCCTCGGGAGCACACAGGCCAGGGAACTCGGCGTCGACGTCGGAGCAGAGAGGGCGGCAGCTCGTCCGTGGACCCAGCGCGGGCGGCGGCAGCCGGAATCGAGAGAGATTAGGCTCACAAGCTTTGGGGCTCGCCAATTGAAAATAAAGCGGCACACAGGCGGCAGCTAGACGTGAAGCCCCAAGCCTCTGAGGCGTTGCCCTTTTATGGCGTGAGCTCGCCAGGTTAAGGGTTTCCAACGAGCTGCCAGCCGTGGGCACTGAGTGGAACACCTGCGGAGGTCACACGGCGTCGCGGCGGCTGTACCATTGGGACGGAGGAGAGGGGCACGCTCGACGTTGGCGAGAATGGCGGAGCTGGGCGGGTCGATGTGTGACACTACATTTTACTGTACTACATTACACTGTACTACACTACTCTACGCTATACTATACTACATTATACTGTACTACTCTATACTACACTACATTATACTGTATTACACTACTTTACATTATACTATACTATAATACTGTACATTATACTGTACTACCCTACACTATTCTATACTACAGTACACTGTACTACACTACATACACTATACTATTTCTTTATACTGTACTACATTACACTGTTCTACACTATACTATACTGCATTAAAATTTAATACATACTGTACTACATTATACTGTGCTACACATTTAGTACACTATGATATACTAATATACTGTACTGTACTACATTAAGCTGTTCTTCACAATACTGTAGTACAATTATACTTTATTACACAGTGCTGTAACACACTACACTAATCTACTACTGTACTACAGCATACTGTACTGCACATTGGTGTACTATACTATAGATTACTACTCTATTCTGTACTACATTATACTGTACTACACAATATCATACTACATTACACTAAACTATACTGTACTACGTTATTCTTTACTACACAATGCTGTACTACACTATACTATACTATTGTACAACAATATACTCTCCTATACTGTACTATGCCATCTAACACTAGGCTGACATACTTTACAACATACACTCTATGTACAGTAGTACACTACGCTGTACTAAACTGTGAAAGAGACATTGTGAACACACCTTCACATACAGTGCACCACAACAAAATGCACCTCTGCATTTAACCCATCACAAGTTCACAGGTAGTGCAGCAGGGAGCAGCGAAGTGGTGGCAGTACCTTGCTCAGTGGTGGCAGTACCTTGCTCTTTCTTATCCCAGGGGCAAAGTCCTAACCACTAGGCCACCACTGTCCCCTGTACTACACTACACATACTATACTGTACTATACAGTATAAACACTATATGGTTAGTACAC
This sequence comes from Lepidarchus adonis, assembly GCA_037576955.1. Lineage (NCBI taxonomy): Eukaryota > Metazoa > Chordata > Actinopteri > Characiformes > Lepidarchidae > Lepidarchus > Lepidarchus adonis. Next base: position 18,228 of record JBBIGC010140360.1, on the reverse strand, counting down.
CACAATATACTGCACTACACTATATATTTTACACTCTACTATACACTGTTATACTACACTGGGCACACTATACCACACCACATTGTGCTAGATAAAACATACCATACTGTACTACACAATACATATGACAGTGTACTACACTACTCATACCACACTGTACTACACTACTCTATAAGTAAACTATAATTACCACAGTGTACTACACAAAACATAATGTGCTACACAATACCCACTATCCTAAACACATTTAAAGCTTTTATTTTTGCTGTTAAATATTGTACTTCCTCTGCTTTATTGTTTTTTTAATAATATGTTTATGTTTTATTTATCTTACTATTATTTTGGTAACAAAAAACAAAAAAGGAAAACAACTGTCTTTAAAGAGCCATTCATTCATAAGAACATAATCACTGGCCAAAAAGACATGCAGACCAGGTGGCCTCTATAAATAGAGATCAGACACTGGCAGCTGACTCTGTGTCAAGCCACCCTGTTCGTGATAAGCAGAAAAGCCTTGTGCTAATCCTGTTAGCACACTAGTATGGATGGATGGATGGATGATTGGATGGATGGATGGATGGATGGACGGACGGAAGGATACATACATAGATAGATGAGATGGAGAAAAGATAGATGAATAGATGTTTTGGTAAATGGGTGGGAGAATGGAAGGACAGATGGATGGATGGGCAGGTGGACCAATAGAATAGAAAAGTTGAATGGATTTGTAGATTTTTTTTATTAAAAGCAGTCAGGCAGATAAACATTCAGGTAGGCAAACAGGCAGGCAGTCAGGCAGGCAGGTAGGCACTTGGACAGACAGAGAGAGTCTCATTAAGTTTTATAAACACAACTTCACTGTAAATGGGCTTTTTTTGCATTCACAATGATTTTCTGGCAGTCAGTTGCTCTGCTTTCTCCATTGATCTTCTAGTGTTTACTCCATTAAATCTCACTCTTGTCTCCTGCAGTTATGATGGTGTGCCCTTCCTCATGCATGACAGCACCCTGAGGAGAACCACCAATGTGCATGAGGTTTTCCCCAACCGGACCAACACCCCGGCAGCCATGTTCACCTGGGCCGAACTCGAGACACTCAGTGCTGGATCATGGTTCCTGAGGGTCAGTTTCTGCCACTTTTTATACTTCCTTTTTACACGTTCCTCTACAGCCCTGTGAAAATCTGACACCACAGATGGCTCACACTGCCTGAATAAACTATATTTAAAGCCAGGGTCAGTTCGGAACATGTAGTTGATGTGCAGTACTGTGCTAATGTCTTTAGCAGCTGTTTGTTAAACAATTTTGTTCAGAGGAATCAGTATAACCTTTCATCTTCACCAATCATCCTACACTTTTATCTGGAGCAAGCATGCTTTTGTCTGGAACAACCACCCTACATTTTATTGGGACATATCCCTATACACTTTTATCTGGAACAATCACCTTACTCTCTCACCACTCATGTTTCCTCTGGTGTGGAATACTACCAACCCTAAAGTAGGTAGACCTACTACACAGAAACAGTGCTATCTCTGTCTTTGATCTCCATGGTTCATCCATTGATTCAAAAGCATGTTTTAGAACAGGAGACAGTAAAGATCTACAATAAAAAAGTCATGGTCATTTTATTATTTCATTTCATTATTATTTTTCATAATAATAATGCATTAATGCAGTTTATCTTGAGCACAAAAGATTTCTGATGATTAGGTAAAGAAACTGAATGTCTTTATCACAGCAGGTTTGCAATAGCAAAGTTGTTGGTAATCCCTTCACAGTGTTTTATTTTAATACAATACATATCAGAAATATGCTCCACAGCTAGGCCTCCTAATTATAACAGCAGAAATCCTTTGTAAATACCTGGGCGGAAATCAATAGGGATTAAAAGATTTAGGCTTGGCCAGAAGGTGCCAGCCATTCACTCTCATTGTCACTCAACGCAGCATGGAAAGAGGCCATCGATGCGTAACTCAGTCAAATCAGAGAGCCCATCAGGGAATTAGGTCACAAAAAAGTCTTTTTGCATTTTGCAAAAGGAGGAAATGCAAATTAGAATTATATCCCATTCCTGTGGGCAGTGGTGGCCTAATGATTAGGACCTTGCCCTTGTGAACAGAAAGTCATAGGGTTAAGTCCTGGCTCAAGTACCCTTGAGCAGGGTACCGTCCTGTTATACTGTTTCCCAGATGTTGTTGATGGCTGTCTGCTGCTCCACATGTGGATGGGTTAAAAGCAGAGGTTACCTTTTACTGTGGTGCACATTGTGTGTGATTGAGTGTGTTCACAATGACAGTCACTTTCACTGTTTAGGGCAGGAATACTCTGCCAAAGACTGTATGGTTGTAGGTACAATAACAGCTTGGGGTGAGGTTGCAGGCAGAATTGCCAGCATTCCACCAAAGATGGGTAGAGCCTCCATCTGGAAAGGGGCAGGGTCACAGTGCTATCTCTAAAGGTGATAAAAGCAGGTCACCAGCCCCCAGATAACTCTCTTTGGCATTGTACCTTCTGTACATCTAACCTGTAAGGAGGGGATTTGCCATCTTTCAGAGAAAGGAACTAAACTATAGCCAAGTTAGCAACTTAGCTTAAGTTAGCTTTGATGCCTGATTAACCAATAAAGTCAAGCCTGCTAGATGTGGAGCACTGGATCCTTCATTTTGAACCTGCAGAAAACATCTTCATGAATCACAGAAACCAGATGAAAGCTGTCTGAATATTTCCCCCAGAGCTTCTTAAAGAGAGTGATGGCATGACAGAACTGAAACTGAAATTGAGATTTAACTCTTTACTTATGGGCATAGCTGACACTCATCACTGAATCAGAGTGCTGTAACTGTTTAACTGAATTTCTGGTGATGTTTTATGTGTTTAGAACCAGATTCATATGCTCAGATAGATCTTTATCTTGATGCAGTCTCACACCTTTACAAACACAATGTTACTAAACTTTAAGTAGACACAATTAGTTAATATAAGGGTGAATTTACTTTCAGTGCTACCTGCATGTTTAAACTCAGCCATCACTTCTTGTAAAAGCTGTGATAAAATAATCAGTTATTAAAGATGAACTGGTTAAGATGTTTGGATAATGAATGAATGTTGAAGAGTTTAACCATTATAATCCTACCAATTCTGACCTACAGAGGGATCCCTTTGGGACAGCTTCCTCTCTGAACCCAGAGGAGCGTTCTGATGTAGAGAATCAGACTGTTCCTACATTGAAAGCTTTCTTGGACCTGGCCGCTCAGTACAGCAGGCTGGTGATTTTTGACCTCCGCCGGCCACCCCAGGGACATCCGTACCATGACACTTGGATCAATCGCACCCTGGAGGTCCTCCAAAATGAATCCTCCATTAACTCCAGTCAGGTACTGCTGTCTACCTATCTTGCAGATTCTGTCCAATTATTCTTATCCAGTGCCTTTGGGGGGTTAATGTGAAGTAGTAATTGTTGAGGTTTGTTTGTTGCTTTTGTATAGCGGCATTGGCTCCAGAGCCAAGTCAATGTATGAATAAAAATGTTCCATGTTCTCTAATAAACTCTAAACCTTATTACTTATTCCACATGGACATTGAAGCCTGTCTTCTAAAGTTTATTTGAAAGTAAATACAGACAATTGCCCTTGCCTTGGTGTGTGTGTGTGTGTGTGTGTGTGTGTAGGTGCTGTGGCTGCCTGCTGATCAGAGAGATATAGTGCAGGTGCTGGATCCACAGTTGCAGCAGACCTCTGGAGACCAAGCCTCCATTGAGGAGCTACAGGAGGAGCACATAGTCCACCTCAATCTGCACTACAGCTCCATGAGCCAGGAGCAGATCAGGTACTGAAACAGCCCAGTTTATCTAGGAGAGCGTGCATTTCACATAGACTACAGGTCAAAGGTTTAGAAACACACCACAGTCACAGCCATTACATTAAGACCATTTGCTTAATATAGTATAGGTTCCCTGATGTTGCTGAAACAGCTCTGTCTGTAGTGCACTGGTGTTCTGACCCCTTTCTATCAGGGTTAGGGTTGGTTTTGGTTCGAATTGTAGCAGCAGCGATTGTTTTTTTGGGGGGAGGCCATTGATAAGAACATTATAATGGATACTTTTCTCTTAATTAATATTCCTTTGAAACAAAATTTCTGTTTTTAATATGCTGAATGCTGATGTAGATTTGAATGCTGACAGATCCTCATCCATGATTATGCCAAGATTTTTAAAAACTAAGTAAAACTTTGAAACAGTATTGCAGGTACACTTATGTAAGAGTTGGCTCCGGATGGCACTCATCTCCAGCACGATTGTCAGCAGAAGCAGAGCCACAAAGCAGGAGGGTGGGGATATAAAGAGAAAAGAGTGGAAGAGAGTGAGTGGGGTTTGTGGCAGATGTTAAGAGAACGAGGAAGAAGAAGTAGAGAAAAGAGAGAGGGAAACAAGCACAGGGTCTGTCGTGCTGCAGTTATGTAAGACCAACTCTTTTAGCAATTACATGAACACATCAGTGAAAGATGAGAGATGAAAGCCATTGAAACATAGCAGAGTGTTCATGCAGTACACAAATCATCTCAGCATTGCAGAATGTTCTCAGGATTTGGTTAAGTGGTGTGGAATATCAGAATGTTCTCGGAAGTAAGCACTCAGTTACTGAAGTGTGTCATTATCCTTTTGTTCGTTTGTTTCCTGAACATACTGGAAGGACCTATCTGTATCTAGATTGAGTTGCTTGGCAAGTATTTTTAAAATTTAAGAGTATTGGTGCATCATAAATTTGTTTGGCCTGCATTATAGTGACCAAAACAATTCACTTTTGTTGGAATCAGGGCAGCATTGTGCTGGCTACTCTAAATTGCCTGTAGTTTGGACTCTGTATTGCCCTGTGAAGGGTTGGTTTCCTGTTATGCCATAGTCAACATAGTTAACTGGGATCAGCTCATCTTTCCTGTAACCCGAAATGGACAAGTGGTCAGGAAAATAAATGAATGACAAGTGGGATATTAATGTATGAATGGATTATGAAGCTCTTTCAGCTCTTCTGACTGAGCTTTTTTTTATTCACAATTAAATTGATCTCTGGCAACTTAATTTCCATCCTTTTATCTCTTTATTTGTGAATGTAAACTCTTTCAGTGAACAACAGTGGTGTGACTAGCTCATCCATTAATAAAACGTATTTATGTATGAGAGCAAAACTAAACTTTCTTGTTTAAATGAGTAGCATTATGTTTGAATATAGGAAAGCACTGTATTCCAGATTAGGAATGTTTCCCCATTGGTGTAACATGATGGTGGTAGTGTCATAGTTTAGGCCTGTTCAGTGGTTGATCAATCTTAATAGAAAAGCATTGTCAATTGAATGAAAGTAGCTGGACATTTTTAAGGTCACCAGACTCCGTACTAATAATAGCTATAAGGGTAGAAAGCTCAATGGGCTGTGGTGCAGTGGAATGAGATTCTCTGTAGTGATGGAGCTCAGTACGGTACCTTGGATGAGTTGGAGTGATGCTTGTGGTCCAAAACTAGTCATCCAATATCAGCATCTGACCTCACTAATGCTCCTGTGAATGTCATCAGATCCTTCCAGCAATGTTTCAGGAAAGCCAATTACTCCAACAGGCAAAATCTACACTCTTATTGCCCTTTGATTTTGGAAGAAAACAGCAGGTGTTTGCACACATTTGGACATACGGTGTAGATCAACACAGAAGCCTCTGAAGCTGGTTAAAAACAGTATCAATCACACTGATTCAGCTTTTATCTTCCATTGATCTTTTTTTTCCATCTGTTGGGTTCCAGATGGTGCTTACTGATTTAGAGAATCAGCATAGGCGTAATTATTCCCCTGTCAAACTACAGGACCCCATGCTGTTTGTCTGTCTGTCTTTTTATCTCTAAATCCATCCCCTCACTTATGTCTCTATTGCTCCATACTTCCTGCAATCTGTATGTGCATCCTTCATCCATGCATCCATCAATAGATATAATCTCAACCACCCATCCATCCAATCACATCCATCCACCCACCCCCACCCACCCAATACCATACCCCCAATACCCCACCCAATCACACCCATACAATTGAACACACCCGTCCATCCATCCATGCACAATGATTAACCAAAAGGAAACTGTGCTGCTATTAAACCTGTAATTTTTTTTAGCTGCAGTCCTTGATGTCATAATTCATGTAGCGTACAATAATGCTTGTGAGCCCTTTAAAATATTTGATATTTTTATATAAATGTGACAACAACATCTGGTTCTCAAACAAGTGCTAAAAATACATGAAGTTACATAAATCTAGTTAAAGAAATGACACAATATTTATTTGGCCATGCATTATATAAAAAAACAATAACATATCTGCATGTGGCAAAAGTAAGTGAACTTTTGCTTTCAGTATGTGGTGTGACCTCTTTGTGTAGCAACTGTTTGCAATAACTGTTGATCAGTCCTGTACATTGACTCTGAGGACTTTTATCTCATTCCACCACACAAAACAGCTTTAACTCTTGTACGTTGATGTGTTTCCTCACATGAACAGCTCTCTTTAAGTCTTTCCACATTTTAATTAGATTAAGGTCAGGACTTTGACTCTGCCATTCCAGAACATTCACTTTAACCTTCTTTAATAATTCTTTTGTGTGTTTAGGGTCATTATCTTGCTGCATCACTCTCTGTGTTTTGAGATGAACAACATAGTTCATGGACAGAGGTCTTGACATTTTTCTTTGGAATTCTCTAGGATTGTTCAGAAATAATTAACGATGGCAAGTCATCCAAAACCAGTTGTAACAAAACAAGCCCAAACCAGAACACCTCCACCACCATGCTTCACAGATGAGCTTAGTTCTTATGCTGGAATGCAGTTTTTCTTTTTCCAAATGTGAGACTCCTTATTTAAGACAACATTTATATTTTGGCAGATATGCTATTTCAAAGAGTAGTACATGTCTTAACATATCAGATCATACTTTTTCTTTCACTTTTATGCCCTGTCATACACACCAGTTTTGTTCAGTGTTTTATGTGTGATGGACTCAGGGTTTTTAGGTGTTAAGATGTTACCCTGTGTTGCTTTGTAACCTGTTATATGAGACTGTTATATGGCTTGCTGGAGTTATCTTTGATAGTACATCACTTTTGGGTAGGGGAAGAACATTTGAGCATAATTTGTTTCCAATATGTCTGACTGTTAATTGCTGGAGTTCAAAATCATTAGGAGGTGCTCTTTTCCAGGTTTATTGGCTTTTTTATGAGGTTCTCAGGCACCTCCCTTGTTTGAGCAATGATACACTTCTACAAATGTGTTTTGTGTGTGATCAGGTTTTACTGGATCCCTGTTCTTTAAATAAAACAGTGTCTATCATGCATACCTGATTGTCTGATTTTAGGACTTGTTTTTGGTCACATTCACCAAAAAATTATAGAAATATTTAGAGGGTTCTCAAACTTTCAAGCACCACTGTATAAACCCTCAAATATTTTTCTGTTTGTCTATTTCTTCAGTAAATTTGCATCAGTGAACATCAGCACCAACCTGTACGTAGTCAGTCAGCCATGGCTGTATTCACTGGCCTGGTGTGCTGGAGCTCAGTCCGTCACCACCAATGCCCTGCACCTGCTCAAAAACCTTCACAAACCCATCTTCCTCATGGTGAGTCCACCTGCACTGACACTGATGTATGCAAGTCCGGTGCTCAACCAGAGTCCGGTAACCCTTCTGAATACCCCCTACTCTCTGTGCCTCTCTCTACCAGACTCCACAAGAGTACAGTATGATGTGGATCCTTACAGATATTGTCTCCACCATAATCATCATAGCTGTCTTCTTATTCCACTGGTGAGTTACACTCCAAAGACTATGTAATAGAGCAGATGCAATCGTTTGCGGATACTGATAGCAAAACCTTTACAATAAATTTTTGTTAAAAAACTACTTGGTTTAAAATGGGATGTAATTAAGTTCATGTACTGCACTTCATTTAAGGTGAACATCTAACAAATTAACTATTACTATGTTATTGTTGTTGTTTTTTTAATATGATGCTTATTTGTCACTGGCTTCCTGGTTATGTGACTATTTGACCAAATTTACAAAGACAAGGCAAGCTTATTTCCATAGCACCTTTCATACACCGGTCACACAAGGTGCTGCTCACGGGTCAGAAAATAGATGATCAAATCAATAGATTTGAAGAGAAAAAAACAAACAAAACATAATTAAAACAATACATTTAAACAAGATTTGGGCAGCACAGGAATGCATTGGTTAACACGCCTAAGAGCAAGAAGGTCCTGGGTTCTCTGGTTTTCTCCCACTGTCCAAAAGCTTGTGGTTTAGCCCTGACCCATAGTCAGCAGGGGTTGGCTCCAGCTTTCCTGTGACCCAAAATGGATAAAGTGATTAGGAAAATGTATGAATGAATGCATAATTGCACAATGTTGAATTATAAACATCATCAGTCAGAAATTTAAATTAGTTAAAAGCACCAGAAATATTATTATTGTGCTACTTACTGTTTACATTACCCCCTCCTACAAGCTTCTTGTTGACATCACTCTTCATGACTGCTTTAGTCATGCAGTGTTATGGACTAGTCTGCCTACATTGCATTATGCATTATGTCTCTATTCTGTATATAGCAACAGTGAATGTGGCAATTTGTCATTGTGAACGCATCCCAGCATACAGTGCACCACAATGAAGTTCAAGTTTGCTTATTTGTTAACACATGTTCAACATTACATTGAAATATGATGAGATGAATCAAGTCACTCATTTATTGTTTCAATAAAGAAAAAAATAAAGCCTTAAAGTAATAGTAATGTAAAATAAAATAAGAATAAAATAAAATACAATGAAATGTGACCTCTGCATTTAACCCATCCACACATAGAGGAGGGTCCATCAACAGCACCCAGGGAACGGTGTAGTGGGATGGTACCTGGGGGATTATTAATCTGGTGTATTTTAGGTCTTATTGTAACCACCATTTACAGACCTTTTCCGTTCACCAGAGCTCGAGTCACCATTTCCCATTCCCTCCTGCAGGTGGCGTGAGAGGGGCTTGCCTTTCTGGTCCGGCAGTAGACAGGTGCATGAGAACGGACCTTACAGCAAGTTCAGGACCGGTGAGATATATCACTGTTGGTAAATGTACATTCAGCATCATTTCACACTGTGCATGTCTTATTTGCTTCTCATCTGTGTGCATAGCACATCCCAAGACGTTCTTGCTGTGTTCTTGTACCTAATCCTTTCCCTGATTATTGTTATAAATGTACCAAGGTTGATATTAACAGTTTAGCATATAAAATAATGGGAAATGTGAGATTACCATTAAATAATTTTGGGAGAGAACCATGTTTACCACTTTAATCATTCTCTCTACTTTTAGCAACAGTCCTTTGCTATGTCTGGGAACTGAGATGACCAATTGCTGGACTTAATTTTTTTTTTTTTTTTAGTGTTAATTTTTCTGGATGTGCCACAGGTTTTCAGATGGGGAAAGGCCTGGAATGCAGGCACCCAGTGTTATATTTTAAGTGATTATTTGTCATTGTGACACCATTACATACAGTTCACCTCAGCATTTAACCCATTATATGTGTTACATGGAGCAGCCACTAACGGCACCCAAGGAGCAGTGAAGTGGGGACAGGTACCTCAGTGAGGGTACCTCAGTGATGATTGGGTCAGGACTTGAACTTGTGACCTTCCAGTTGCAAGGGCAAGGTCCTTACCACTAGGCAACCTCTGCCCAGATTCTTCTACTACAAAGTATTTGGTTTAGCATTAGCTTGTTGGAATATGCAAGACACCCCCTGAAAAAGACGTTGTCTGGATGGCAGCACATTTTCCCCACAGATAGACAGCGACTTATACATAAATTTATCAAACCTGGGTGTGTTTGCTTAAATGGCACAGCCTATCTAAAAATATGAAAACACATTCGCTAAAAGTATAATTCAGTGCATGAAAAGACCACATCCCCAAATGATTAGTTGAATTTAAATTCAACAGTGACAAACAGTTTGAAAAACAACGGAAATCAAAGATAGAACATCGTCACTGATTTGTCACTAAATTGACGTTGTCAGATCCGTCCTCTTCTTTACATTCGTTTGCTGAATTGTAAACATTTTACTTTTTTTAGGCCTTTGCTACATTACATACTAGTATATAAAACAAGCTAGGAAAGAGCATCATTTAACAGAAATAAAAGGAACTAAAGTATATTGTTGGCTGGGAAAAGATTTTTACATTTTTGTTTGAATGACTGGAGGGTGGGGTACAGCATTGCAGTACAGCAATGTCAATCATCTTCAGTATAAAATTAGCAACACTGAAATACAAAAATGATTAAGCTTACCTTTCTTCAAATTTCATTGCCAATGTTACAGATGTGATGTCATGGTCATGAACAGGTTGACCATTCAGTTTGTAGTTGCTTAAGTGGAAGATTCAATTGAACATTAAATGTCATGCTGCTCCTGCCTGGAATCAAATGGAAAATTTTAGTCCCTCTCAATATTTCAGTATTGAACAAGCTGATCAGAACAGAAGTCCTTGCTTGTATTTGTTTTGAAGGTGCAGTAACCAAACAGCCTGTTAAGCATTTAGGCTTTGTCAACAGGAGAATTATAAAAACATATATTTTTTTCTATAGCGTCAGGTGAGCGCGAATTTAACACAAATCGTGTTTCTGCTTGTTGGAGTGATTCAGAGTCCACATGAGAAAATTTAACATTAGGACGTAATGGTTCAGCTCTAAAACGGATCTGTATTTCATCAATCCACTGAAGAATGAACCTTAAACCCCACAGGTTACAGAAATACCCTGGACTGACCCCATATGTAAACAAACAACATTACAGTCTGGGATGCCAGTAGAAGTTCAACAGAGGCAAGCAAGCGTGAATATAACTTAATATTAATGTCAATCAAGCACTTCTACACAATGCCAAGGTCACTCAACACATTAATTCATCCAAGATTTGACCATCCGTGTGGACATGGTCTAAGGGACAAAGAGAGACTGAAAAAGGGCTGTGTATAAAATAAAATGTTCATTATGAATGTACAGAAATATATAACATCAAAACCTGTAGGATATGTGCTTTTTAAAACCTTGGTGCATTTCTGGCATGTGCTGCCCCCTTCCCTGCATGCACAAACCTTCTGCCCCACTTTCTGTGTCACAGATACCTCAGAAGTTCGGGGTGTTCGTTGGAACCCCCTCTTCTCTGACGACTCTGTGTGGAGCATAGTCTGTCTGCCCCAGGATGCTGCCCACCCCCCGCATGTCCCCCATGTGCATGGCTACCCTGTGCTGGTGTGACCCCTTTATCTCTCCTTTTACTGTGGTTTCTCGTCCTATGGCCAGATTTGGGAGGAAAGTGTATGAGCAGCGAGCCTAGGAATTACCTTTGTAGGCTTGTAGAAACTATCAGTCTTAAAAATATACATTTTAAAATAAAAAAAGGCTTTTTTTTATTTTGCAAAAAAAAGGCTAGCCACATTATGATAAACATCACAGTGGGGCTTCACACTGTTGTTTTTTTGCATATTGAGGTGCTCATTTCCAATTGTTTTAGATTGTTATGTACAGTAAAATCTCGTTAGCTCTGGGCCCTTAATTTGGTGAGAGGCGGTTGGCGAGCTATCGTAAAGGGTAAAGACCTCTGCATTTTCACCGCAAATGACTTGACTCTACACTGTGTCTGGCCTTGAAATGACACAGCCGAAAGTACCGAAAAGAGTTGAAGTCCTAGTTCAGCTCCAAACGGTTTGATTTTTCACATAAAACAGCATCAGTAATGGTCATATTTTGTGTACTAGCAAATGCAGCACAGCTCAGCATGCTTCCCAAATGCAAGCGTTTTTACTCACTTGAGATGTTCTGCCATTTTAGTTTTTGGCTGAGAGAATGTTGCCACCTGGTGACAGGCTGATAAAATAAAGCACTAAAAGCGCCAGCGACATCCTGCTGTGTCTGTCTAGTTTTTGCCATGACAGATTCAAACAAGTTTGTGAATTAGATCCAAAATGTGTGATAAATGAAAGCTGACGTTTTTACTCTTAGATTTCATCAGCCCATTAGTTGGCGTACAGTTGGTGACATTCTTTAATTTAATGTAGAGCTTTAATTTTACTTTTTAAAAATGTCAAAGAAACGTGTTTCAAAGAAATGTCACTTGCCATCCCGCCTCTCGCCAAATTGAGGGCCCAGACTAATAAGGGCAAGTGTTCAAATAGTCTCTGAGAAAAGCTAGCAGTGTGTTGTCTCCTATCTGTCTGATCTCCCAAAAATGCAAAGTGAATCCCCCGGTACAGAGATGCCACTGTGAGTAACTTAGTTGTAATCTCCCCTCCATGTGCCATAACTTTCCCCTCAGCAGAGCTGAGCGATGTGTGGTCCATCTCCAGCCTCAGCGTCCGAGCGGAGGGGCGGAGTCATCCGGCTTCACCAAATTTACCTACCATTTCAGAGGAGCCACCAGTCTGAAACCAGCCACATGGGGGTTCCAGAGAGGCCAGTCATAGGAGCAGAGACTTTCTGCAGCCATTCATCCATCCACTCAGGCTCCATTACTTCCCCTTTAAGTTAAAGATGGACGCGAGTGAGACAGTTTACACCACTGCTTCATCTTCAAGCATACAGAGCAGCCAGCATCTTCTTACCAAAAACCAAGGAAAACTCTAGCATTTGGAGTTGGAAGCTTGTTACCACGATGAAGGTACAAACACGTTTTGGCATGAGGAATCCCTTTGCTGCCAATGACGAGATATGGGAATGAGATAAATCATATTGGAGAAAAATTTGCTTTCATATCTTTTATCATCAGCAGAATATTTATTCAAATGAGTCATCAGCAGATCCATCAACATGAAAAATTTATGAAAATGTACTGTATTCTGTGTTTGGATATGTGAATAGAAATGAGTGTATAGATGAATATTTTGCTACATTAGAATTTTAACGGTTATGAATTATTCCATCTATGAATGTAGCTTATCAACAGGCATGGGCAAACAACACAAAAAAACGCCTTTCAGCTTTTGTTGCTTCTATGGAGTCGTCAAAGTTGCCATAATTACAACCAAATATGCATTTACTCAACGGTCTGTTATTAGTGAGGCATATGTCAGCCAGACAATCGAGCCCAAACAGCATGAACAGAAACCTCCTTTACACCTGGTTTCATACATCTTAAGTACTTGAAATGCAGGTTGAAAAGCACCCAAGACTTGGGGGCTCCAGAGTGGTGTAACTCTCAAAGCATTTGCCATGTCATTACAGGTCCAAACCCTGTTGATCCTGTGGCCAGAAGTCATATGACTTGGCTCTTTCTAGGCAGCCATTTTTCACTCACTACACAATGCTTTCCAGCACGGGCTGAGTTTACAGAACTGGCAGTCATCACTTACCTGCAAGGACATTAAGTATGCAAATATGTAGATGGTTCACATTACTCGGGGAAAGCCATCACCCTCCAAGTGCTGGTGGTATCATCTGGGGAGAGTCCTAGGTGGTGAATGGAATTGGAGATTGGGAAAATGGGCAGAGATGCACCCAAAACTCAATAAACAAAATCCAGTGCAGTTATGTTTCTTCTGTTTATCTGAAAACAAGACCTGACCCACACTGGTGCCGAACAGATCATACACATCCTTGTTCTGGTTCATTTTTTACTTGCATGAAACAGCCCAAAGCATCTTATCCACATGACATTGCCTTTCTGGTACCATACTGTTCTGTACTCACTCCAAAGTGTCTATCATCTTTAGAGTCTACACACCATTGTGTTGTGCATTATCTGATAATTTACATTCCAAGGCTCATAATCCAAGTTTGGGAATGTTTCCACAGACAGAAGGCAAATTTAGATCCTGTTAGCACCAGCACCAACACAATAAAACCTTCTGAACAGAACCTGCTTCTAGTACCAGGTTTTTGTAGTTTATACATTGTAAAACCATAAATATAATAGTACCAATTCTTAGGAGGCAGCTGTGACCCAATGGTTGGAGGACTTGTGACCAGAAGGTTTCTGATTTAATTCCAGGCACCAGCAGGGGAAATGTGGGAGCAGAGAATGAGTAAACCATGTACTCCCACAGACTGGGAAAGACACCTAGGTAACCCCATAGCTGCCCCCTGTGCAGTGTGTATGTTCACAGGTGTGAGTACTACATAGCCTGATGTTTTTTACATTTTTTTAAAAATATACTTTTTTACTTTTGCAGACTGTCAGTAAGTTTCAACTTTGGATTTTATGTTGTTTCACTAAAATGTGACCACAGGTCAACTAAATGTGAGTAATAAAAATTCCTTTTACTGGTATAATTTTATTTGGGGAAGCTCATATTTAACTACAGGAGGTGCATTTTAGTTTAGATGAAGTTCAGTCGTAATTGCATCCATCTTTCCCCAGTCATCATTATCATAATGGATGTGTTCCATCTACATGAGGAATTAGTAGGCTATGCATAGTTGGTTTGTGTGGAATGAACTTTATACAAAATTGAAATTCCCAAGGGTTTCTTTTGCTAAGAACAGGAAAAACAACAACATAGATGACTGGTTATCATTGGATGAACTGATATACATATTGTGTCACATAGAATTCAGGTTTCTGACTATGCAGAAAATCATTTGAGTAGCAAGTGTAAATGCGTGGTAAAAAAGGCACCTAATCATATACAAACCATTCACATGGTGTAAACGGGGTCAAAATCAAAAGGTTGATGCTTTTACATCCTTGTTAATTGCTTTTCTGCCATTGCTAACACTAATTTGAGAGTAACAGAAATCTTTATGTGAGACTTCTGATTCTGATTCTGAACAATGTGAGACAATCTACGTACATTGCTGAGAATATTGTGGAACATATCTGATGTAAATCATGACTGACATGTGGTTCATATTGCGCACCTGGAAAGGCAGAATAAAAAGATGAAACAAATAAAAATAACAGCATATATTGCATATGTTTTATAATGTGGCTGAAGGCAGGCTTCATATGTGTGATGTCACAACCAGTAGCTAAATATGTATTTATTTTTCTGACATGCAAACAAAGCAAGACAACAAAATGTTAATGGAAAAGAAGAATATATTGAAGATTTATTGTTTAATAACGAGGCTGCAGGCCAAAACATGGCACTTGTGACACTGCAGCATTGTTGCAGACATTGCACCTGAAGCACTTTCATACGTAAGCTGCTACAATAACCATACAGCCAAATAGAACAGTGAGGAATGCTACATGTTCTTTGTCACACTTCACATATCAGTTTCCCAGTAAATGGAGAAAAATAAAGCAGCCATTTTCAGATAAGAGAAAAGTGACCACTAGTATGATTTATTTTTTTATTACATTTGGTCTTAATGCATTTATTTTACTGTAATTATTGTATGGCTATAAATATAATGAAATAAAAAAAAATCTGATTAACAAAGGCCTCCTTCTGTGTTTTCCCCCATTTCCCATCACTAGCCATTAAATATGTCGAAATATTTTCATAAACAAAGGTGCTCTCTAAGCTTCTTTCTTTCTGGGAGCAAAAGTCCACATTTTTATATATACACTCTTTCATAGCTTAACAGGTGCACAAGCCTACAGTGGAGTACAAGTTCTACCAACAGTTCTGACAGACATGTTAAAATTGTTGAGGGTGCTAAAAGGTACAAGGTGCTTTAAATTATCACATAAAATAAATAACTAGAGCATAACTGATACCTGTATTATATTACAGAAAGAAAGCTAGAACTAAATAAATAATAAGGGGTAATAAAGGTGTTGGTGACTTTTGAAGGCCATGAGTAAATGCAACATGCTTCATAGACTAAATAGGATAGTTTATTTCATACCTAACATTGTACACCGGATCGTGACCAAATTGACACCACTGGACTTGTTCTCTAGAATTGCAAGTTTGTTCAAAACTAAGGGTGCCAACAATTGGACATAGTAAGCTAGTTTTAACAGTGGAGGTTGAATTCATGGTTTAGACTGGCATGGGAACAACTTAATTATCCAATCTGCTTTACTATGTTGTGATAGTAAATCATGGGACCAGTTTAGTAAAGCATGGGACCAAGGTACAATTAAACCCGTTAGCTTGCCCCTATTGGTTTGGGCCCTAAATGTGGTGAGAGGCAGGGATGCCAAGCTATCATCATTTTTTTGCATATACGGTAGTAGAAAATAGTTGAACACCTACTAAATGCTTTACTTCCATGAAAAACACTGGGGTTCGCTGCATCATTCATGGTGCTGACTGTTAATAAAGCCTCTGCAGAATTATTACATGCATGAGTTAATGTGCCTACAAGTTGATAATGAGAAAACAGAAAATAGAGGCGCAGTAGCAACAGTAGCAGTAGCAACAGCAGCCAACCTATAGAATTAGCATGTTCTAGGTTACAACGCTAACACAGACCCTACTTTTGCAAGCTATTGAGCTATAAAAATGCATACTCAGGAGATGTTGTATGTTGAAGTGAGGGCAAGAGGTGAGGTTGGCAGTTTAACGAGGTAAATAACATGGCAGGAAATCTGTTCTGCAGCCTTTTATGGCGAGAGGTAAGATTGGCGAGCTAATGGGGCAAACTAACAGGGTTTGACTGTAGGATTATTCGGGCCACAATTTATCTATCTTGTTCCTATGCCCTACTAAGTTGCGGCCACAACTTAATCACAACATAATTATCCAATTAAACATCCTATTAAGCTATGGCCACAACATAACTATCACAACTTGTTCCCACAACTTGCTAAGTTGAGGCCATGGCTTAACTATTGTGTTCCCACAAATTAATAAACTTATAATAGTATAATAATCATAATAAAAATTATAATAAAATTAATCTAATTTAAAATCATTGTCATGACTTTCTCATTTACACATCTTACTATGTCATAACCATGAAATAATTATCTTGTTCCCACACAAATGACAAAATTCTGATGCAAATTCTGATGCAAAAAGTGATGCATTCACTGTTCCTAATGCTACTACTTGAGGAATCGCTTTTCTCTTCCCTTTCAGATCCACACTTTTAAAAACAACTTTGTTCCATTATGTTACCAATTTTTTTTATGTTATCTTAATAAAATTAAACAGGTCTTATAATTTAGGCTGTAGTTTGGCCTGATACAATTTTGATACAATTTCAGACTCACAGCTAGTGGGTAACATTCACCATCTCATCATACTTAAAATATCGGAATGATAAACCTCTACTTTACAGAACCAAAGTGACTGCGCACTCTAAAGACAACACTTGAACCAAAATACACTCTAGCTATGTGATCTAGCTAGGTTAACAGAATGAAGTAATATGAAAAACAAAGATATAACCATCCCAATCCAGGTCAGACTCATCCACGTTCCAACCCCTCTCACTTACAGACATACAAATATGACATAAGGCCTTTTTCCACACTATTACGTCTCAGCCTGACGATTCCTCAACTTACACAATGACTACTGTCGCTTTACAGTACAGTACATTCACAGACACACATATACCAAAAATAAAACAGTATTAATCCACTCTGCATTAAAAATCTACTTCACAGTGGTCAAACCTATAAAACTTACATAAACAAATCAAAAATGAAAAAAATAAGGCTTCCAACAGAAAACCAAGATATAAAAATGTTCCACACAATCCAAATCAGCAGAATTCACAAATTCAATGGATAAACATTTTTACAACCATCAATCAGACCTATGATCCCTGCGGTCTTCAGCTGTAGTCATTAATCCCACCCCCCCAACACTATGCCAGATTATGCTACAAAAAGAGTAGGGGCTGTCTCTTCGAAATGTTTAAGGAAAGAACAGGTGAGCTGTTTTCTTGAAGTAACCCCTGTACTAATGCATCACCACAGCTGCGCACTATTATAGACTTACAGTATGTGTGTTCTGTGTACAGCTCAAAAAGTCAGAGACTAATTTTTCATTTAACCACATATGTTTTTAAATTATATATATATATACACAGTACTGGCCAAAAGTTTGGACACACCTTCTCATTCAATGTGTTTTCTTTATTTTCATGACCATTTACATTGTAGTAAACTGATCTCTGCACAACACAATAATAATATATATAATAATTATAATAATAATAATTCATACTGTAGTCATGTCTTCAGTGAGAATCTACCAATGTAAATGTTCATGAAAATAAAGAAAACACATTGAATGAGAAGGT
>JBBIGC010140349.1:0-20914 GCA_037576955.1 Lepidarchus adonis | reverse complement strand
GGTGTGTGAGTGTTCCTGGCTGGACGGAGCCCCGGCCCACACACACGCACACACACACGCTCGCGCACACACACACACACACACACACACACGCACACACGCACACACGCACACACGCGCCACATCATTGTTGTCACTCTGCTCACCTGTAAAGAGGAGAATGGGATGGGTTTTCTTGGTGTTTAGTCAGTTTGTCTGTTTGTAGGAGCACAGTCTGTTCATCTGTGCGTGAACGCCGCTTTACCTTTAATCCTCACAAGCCGCCTGGAACAGGTGTCGTCATGGAGACGCGAAACACGACTCAAAGGCGCATGCGCACAGCTCGAGGCTACATTCACAAAGACCATGTGTATATTATATCCCTGTCAGCGATATATCTGTATCAGTGATAAAGCAGAGCTTCTATAATTTGCAAATATTCGACACGTAAATCTCGTGATATTACAGCAGTACACCTACACTGTGATACGCAATGTAGTATACAGAGTATAGCTTATAATATAACTAGTATACAGTTTTTGTAACATTTTAGTCACTTAATGAACCGTGCATAATCAGTATATATCTCCATCTATATCAAGATATAACACATACACACTACTAGAAGTCACACACACCCACACACACTGCCAGTGTTACTGCACTAAATGGGAACTGACATAAAGACTTTGAATAAAGTACTTAGAGACTTAGAATTCTGATATTTCTATTTAATAATGTATTTGCATGAGCGATAAAGTAAAAGAAAATCATTATGCGTAAGTATGATTCATTTGTGTTTGATCCAGAAACGGAGAGCGAGAGATCACGGTGTCTTTTTACTGGAAGTCAACTGACCTAACATTGGCTTGTTGATAATCCCAGATTAGCACGTTTTCCTTAGCCTTATCTTCGTTGTACATAATTCTTTTAAAATGTAGCCCCCGTTTATTGTTACTCCCTTTGTACATTTAAACATTTATTGTTGATTTTTATTTAAATGTGAGAGCAAAGCACAATGAAAAAAAAGACGTTTAACCTCTGGGGTGGAAACACTCAACTTCCCATGATGCAGTTCCACATCGCGCATGCGCAACGTGCTAACGGATGGTCACGCCTCTAAACGTGCAAAAAACACTTGGATACGTGCGAAATAACACGATTATCTGGAAGTGTGCGGGTCATAAAGGGCAGTGTGACCTGTTCGGTGGGAAGTCGGGGTTTCAAGAGCAGAAGAAATGTCTGCGTTCGTTTTGTGCACCTTAAACAGGACTTTACGGTCTACGGCGAAACTGTGCAATGCGTGTAAAGTGGAGCTAAGCTCAGTTCCGTGGGCGTCTCGAGCTGTTGGCATCAGGCACTTGTCATATGGTAGAATTGCAAATGGGACATGTGGGAAAAGGGTGTTTTGGGTGACCGGGGCAGCTGCAGCGGTGGCTGGAGTTGCGGTGGCCGGGTTAAGTCACTTTCAGCAGGCTGAGATGGCAACGAAGATTAAGATGCTTAAGGTAAAGCTTTACATAGTTTTTGATACTTTATATGCTGTGTTCAATAATTATTCAAGTAAAGGTCTGTAGCACTCAGGAAATGATACATACTACAGTTAACTGATGTCAAGGGATAAGTAACATTAAATTAAAAGTCTGAAAACAAAGTACCTGACATAAGGTACACTTTTAACATTATACCATGGATGTAATTGTCATTATCCATTAAAACATATTGGAATTTTGCTAAAACCGAAAGTCAGGTTTGTGTTAGGTCAGGGTCACAGCATACCACTGGTAAGTGTACTTCATCTGTAAACTGATTTAAATTCTCATTATAAAGGAAGATGAAGAGGGGGATGTGGTCGAACGATGCAAGGCGTTCATGTCTCCTCCTGTCACCCCCGTGGAGCTGCTGGAAAAGAGGAAAGGAGAGATAAGCGCCCGAATGGAGATGCTGATCATGGAGACGCAGACGGAGTTCTGCCGGGCGCTGGAGGAAGTGGATGGGGGAAAGTTCAGGGTGGACCGGTGGAGCCGAGAAGAAGGTGAAAAACATGACTTCGCAAACTGGTGTTCATCATAATTATAAAATAATAGTATTGTTGTTGGAAGTAACAGTAGTAGATATTATGTTACATTTCCAAAACCCAAGGTCAACTTTTCTGAAAAGTCACCAGAACCACCAAAAACTGATTAAAGAGGGAAAAACATTTACTATGAGGTGTATGAAGGAGACAAGTGTTGAATTAAAATGACAATGAACTAGCTGTGCACAAAACCCTACACATATGCATCAGATATTGTCTCAAAGCTGGTTATCCAGTAATGCTGGTGCAGACTCTGGTGGAATGTCACCAAGAGAGATCGTGTCAGGAACATGAGGAAGAAACATCTCGTGACAGAAACCAAGACTAAGGAAAACTCTCCTTTAGCCGAGTGAAGTACATTTTGTCATCAGTTGTGGGTGGAGGATTTCATGTAATAACAGATTCCTTTTCGCCTGCGTTTCATCTGGGCATTAGCCTACAACTGCAGCTGAACATCTACACTTAACATGCACTTGCCCACAAAGTGCCAACATGTGGTGAGAACTGTTATTCAATGTAAATTCAGCCTAGTGCATGAAGAAGAATCTCTGGGAGAAACCATGACCTTAAAAGAATA
Source organism: Lepidarchus adonis (assembly GCA_037576955.1). Taxonomy (NCBI): domain Eukaryota; kingdom Metazoa; phylum Chordata; class Actinopteri; order Characiformes; family Lepidarchidae; genus Lepidarchus; species Lepidarchus adonis. The sequence continues at coordinate 18,281 of JBBIGC010140349.1, read as the reverse complement.
AGGAAGAAAAAGCAGATTAGGATGTTATCATTCTCATTTAATTTGACATTTTTAATTTGAAATCATGAGCGACAGGAAGGTGAAAGTTCATAGTCCAAAGGCCTGCTTGATATTTGCACAAATGGAGATGTTCAAACGTTCCATTATTCCTAGTATGTCCAGCATGAATGGCAGGAGGCCCGTGCTATGTGTTTGCTTTGCACCATACTCAAGACTGGCATTGTTAAGAAAGGCCTGCACTGAATAAGAAGCACTTTGAAGTCCAGTCTCATTGATGATGCATGTCGTCATTGTTCTGGATAATGACATAAGTCAAACACTCAATGCTTCTGGTGTCTGCTGTTCAGTAGTGGAATTGCATTGTATAGAGGGATGGAGCTCCCGGCAGTACCTTTTAGAGGAGTAGTGTTTGTGATCCAGAAATAATTCCAACAGCAGGTTATCATTAATGCTTTTGTACCTGAATGCAGTCAAATCTTCACAGCAATGCTACAGCTTATATTGTAAAGCCTTCCCAGTAGAGGCTGTTAACTGCAGCGAAGAGGGACAACCCACTAGTAATAAATTTCAGAAGAAATGCTGAATAAGCCAGAGTCTACACATTCTTGGTCGTAGGTTTAGATTCTTGAACCCAGATTAGCACTGAGGCCTAATAATACACTTAATGCATGTCCTAGAATTTGGCAAGAGTTTTCCTTTCAGCAATGCTACAACTAATGCTACACCCTAAAACATCAAGTCTTTGTCAAACTGAGGGGAAAAAAACCCCGATCATGAAGCCTAAAGGTGTTTTTTGGGATTTTGGTCAATTTGGCTGGGGACAGCCCATAGATCCCTGGTTCTCCTGAGAGTAGTGCCCTAGTGTGGTCCCAAACTAGTGTGGTAATGGTTTGTTTGGTCATGCTATTCCTTAATTTAACATTTGCCCCTCACTGTCTGAGGGTCTGTAGCTCACCAAAGGAATATAACCGTAATAATGATACATATGGTCCTGTTCTGAATTGGTGTCACTCTATTGCAAAAGCATCACAAAGCAATCAGTCCATGATTTAGACAAAACCTGGGGTAAAACAGATGTTTAGTAATGAGCCTCTGCCCCAGACAAGCCCTGCGCAGTAAGACTAGTCTCCATTTCAAAAGTATTCTAAATAAAATCAATAAAAAGTTCACATAAAAAGGTAATCATTTTATTTGTGCCTCTGCGTGTGTGTTTCTGTACGTGTTCTAGGTGGTGGAGGGATCAGCTGTGTGATGCAGGACGGTAAGGTGTTTGAGAAGGCCGGCGTGAACGTGTCAGTAGTGTCCGGATACCTCACGGAGGAAGCAGCCAAGCAGATGCGCAGTCGTGGAAAAGAGCTGAAAGGAAAAGATGGTGAGCTTACTTACGTTTAAGGTTAAATGGGTATAAACCTCTATTACTTATTAGCAGCATTAGCCTTAAAAAGGCCTTGACTGCATTTGGGGTGAGGAGAAAACTGTAAATGAGATTTTTTTGTGCAAATATATGTCTGGTGGCAAGTCTGCTTTGCGTGTTAGTCAGTGCCTACATGCAGATTCTGTCTTCTCTTTCAGTTCAAGCTGTTTCTAATTTCACTTCTTGATTGGGAGTTTCAGTGTTTTTCTAGGACATCATACACTACCATTCAAAAGCCTGTATTCAAAAACAAAAAGCATTTTTAGATATTTAACTCAAATATGAAGTATTTAGCGAACAAACAGGAGTTAATGGTAATTATACTGTAAGTAACTATGACAAGTAGGGATGCACAGATCCAGTCTTAATATTAGCTGATACTGATCACTTATCCAAAACTAGTGTTTAAACAATAAACTGTGCGTCTCACTGTGTGGAAGAGACCGGGATCTCTTTTTATGTGTAAAGGAACATTAGGCTTACATTAGACCCAAACGTTCCTCTCCTAAATTCATAAAAAAATGTAACCGTAACGTATACTTATTGAGTCAAACACAATAACCATACACCAGCAACTTGGTAAGAATAATCTTAAAGAACTAGTTACATGTTCACAAACATAGAATTAAATACATTTCACTGCTTGTTGTACGTGTATAACTAAAAATTAACATTTTGAATCTAAATACATGGGCCCATTAATTGGTCTGTCGATGCTCAATCCAGTTATTTGAGCCAGTATCGGACTGGGATCCGGTCCAATCCCAGTTTTGGATTTGGGTATGGCTACTCTTTTTAAAATCTTTTGAATATGAGGCTTTCCTAAATACAACCCACTTTTCAGTTATTTATTTGTAAAAAATGTTTGGAATCATGTATGATTTCATTCCACTTCTCAAGTGTACACCACTTTGTATTGGTCTTTCACGTGTAATTCCAATAAAATTGGAAATTAAATTGCTTTTAGATTGCTTTTGAATTGCTTTTAGATTGTTTTTAATTTGTGTTTATGTATCTGGAGGTCACGGGTGGTCGCAAAAAGCATTTCACTACACATCATACTGTGTATGTGACAAATAAAATTTGAATTTGAATTTAAAATAGATTCATGTTTGTGACTGTAATAAAAGTTGAAGGGGGCCGAATACTTTTTTAAAGCCACTGTATAAACTCTACTATCAATTCCTTCTCAATGTTGTATAGTTTTGTCAGTCATTATTCTCAGTCATGTTTAGCTTCGTTCTAGACGAGTTTGAAAGTTTCTTCTTTCATTTTGACAACATAGCACATGACATAGCATCTTATTAGAATAACTGGTAACGCTTTATTGAAGGCCAGGTCATAGCATAAGCCTGCATGAACATTTAGAAAGGCCTGTTTTCAGTTGCTGAGGTACAAATGTTTAAACATTATATGTCTGTTGACATGAAGGGCTTCTGTGGGTCATTCAGTCGTACAAATATCGCGTTTGGTAAAGTGTTACAGAATCATTTTAGATGCTCTTCTGTATTATTATGGTTTATCGATTTGATTTATTATCGTTCTATTTTTTTCAAACATTCAGGTCTTTGAACATTAGTTTACCAGCTGGAGGTTTGGCTGAGCTGCAGTGCTTGTACGTGACTGGTGGCGTTCGGTCAGTGTAACCGTTTTCTCTTTATCTTTGTGGCACAGGAAAGCTGCCATTTACTGCCATGGGTGTGAGTTCGGTCATCCACCCCAAAAACCCCCACATTCCCACAGTGCACTTCAACTACAGATACTTTGAGATTGAAGGGGAGGACGGTGAGTGAGTTTTGCAGCGTCATCTGCATTGTGAGCACAGAGGAAACAGATGTTGTTATCTGTTAGCCCCACCTAGCTGTCTGTCTGTCTGTCTGTCTCCCGCTCTTGCAATATTTTCCCTCTCTGATTTCTGATTTACTTTGTTTCAATGTCCAAATCTGGTCATAAAGGATGACCGTTTAATGTTGTATCATTTCTAGATGATAAATAAGAAACTAAATTCAGAGGAGTTGTTTGCTCTCTCACTCTTTCTGTAGGCACCAAGCAGTGGTGGTTTGGTGGGGGCACTGATCTCACTCCAGTCTACATTAATGAAGAGGACGCGGCTCTTTTCCACGGTGTCCTCCGAGAGGCATGTGATAAACACCACCCGAAGTACTACCCTGATTTCAAGAAGTGGTAAGACACATCTCATGCTGGTGATACATGTTTGTGGATGGGTTGTGTAGGAGTGTGTGTGTGTGTTTGTGAATGGTGGGTGGGTGCAGACTGTTCTCCAGTGATAAGACAATGCCATTATTTTCAGCTGCAGTTATGTCTTTTAGATAGAATAGGAGAACAATATGGTCATACCATAATACTAAAACTAATGGTTAATTATTATCGTTATATGCAAATTTGATATTTATATTGTCCCTTATGAAACTAAGTTACAAAGCCCAAAAAGTCTAAAAGAAGAAACAAATCTAGTCATTTGAAGATCTTTTAGAATTGATATTGTGATTAATATATTCCTATATTCCCAGAATTGCTTAATAGCATAACTGTCTTGCAGAGTTGACCTGAAATAGCACAAAAATCTTTTAAAACCCTCCAGGTGTGACCGATACTTCTATGTACGTCACCGTGGCGAGACACGAGGCATCGGTGGGATTTTCTTTGATGATCTAGACTCGCCGAGTCAGGAGGAAGTGCTTAACTTTGTAAAGAGCTGTGCTAAAACCGTGGTGCCCTGCTACGTGCCCATTGTCAGAAAACACCTCAACGACTCCTTTACCCAGGAGGAGAAAGACTGGCAGCAAGTCAGACGTGGCAGGCAAGTGAGAGAGAGAAAAATAACTCTTCTGCTCTTTGTTATTACTGAATGGTGCTGTGATGTATTGTGCAAATGTAAAACTAATGTCCAGTTATTGTTACTCTGTATCATTAATCATATTCATATACAGTCAAACACCCTATTGGTCCGGGCCCTAAATGTGGCAAGAAGTGGGGGTGGCGAGCTATTGTAACAGGTAATGGGGGTCGTGGTTACAGCACAGGCTCCCTTTTTTGCATTTGTCTGATATATACGGTAGTGGAATGTAGGTGAACGCCTACTACATGCTTTACAGTAATACTGAACTCCCTCAAGAGACCCTGGCATTCGCTATATGCACACTGCACATTCAGGCATGTTAATAAAGCTTCCGCAGCATCATTACATGCATGAGTAAATCAGACATGAGTTAATGATGAGTAAACAGTAGCAGTAGTATCAGACATGTAGAATCTATTCATGGGGAAAAATAACCAAAAATACTGAGCAGGAGGGAAAAGGGGGAAAGCAAAAATATGACTAGGAGGTTCCAAATGGGAATTTCTATGAATTACTGGAATCAGATATGGAGCTACTTCTGGGATCAAAAGTTCAGTAAGCGAACGCCAGTGGTATCAGTGTCTCTGATTACCTGACAAGACCCACCTGAGGGGAGATGGCCAGCGGCTGCAGGGGGGGTGGAAGTCTACCTCTGGTGAAGGGGTGAAAAGGCCTCCGGGCACTACACAAGTTTGGCGAGCTAAAGATAAATGCATACCGGACACATTGCTTGTTGAGACGAGGTTGGTGGCTTAATGAGGTAAATAACATGGAAGGAAATCTGTTCTGCAGCCTTTTATGGCGAGAGGCGAGGTTGGTGAGATAACGGGGCTAGCGAACAGGGTTTGACTGTACATTTGCAGTGCATTAGGATGGTAATGGTTTGTGTGGGTGAGGTGGGTTAGGATGGGAATGCTTTGTGTGGGTGAGGTGGGTTAGGATGGGAATGGGTTAGGATGGGAATGCTTTGTGTGGGTGAGGTGGGTTAGGATGGGAATGCTTTGTGTGGGTGAGGTGGGTTAGGATGGGAATGCTTTGTGTGGGTGAGGTGGGTTAGAAATAGTGGGCTTATAACCTAATTTATATATAATACTATATAATATGCAAAACCTGAAAATTATTCACAAGTGTTTTAAAACATAGGTCTCCATTGTGTGAACCACAGCTGTATTCAGTATAGCTTAGTTTTTTGCTCTGTGTTTGGTTTGATATAACAGCATTGTGTTTGTTTCAGGTATGTGGAGTTTAACCTGGTGTATGACCGTGGTGTAAAATTTGGCCTGGCCACTCCAGGATCCAGAATAGAGAGCATCCTCATGTCTTTACCACTCACAGCCAGGTCAGTCAGACTGCTTGTGTGAAAATTGAAGATGCAAAAATGTTATAAGAAAAATTGTGAATCTTAGTTGCTGTTATTTCTAAAGTTATTATAGGCATAATATCCTCATTTTGCAATACATTTAGTTTTAATGACAATGTAAATGAAATGACTTAATTATGTAGTTACATAAGGAATTATATGTATTTTTGATTTGCTCTTTGTATCTGTTTCATTACAGACCAAAAAATGTCACTTTATTTTTCCTGCAAGAGTTGACTTAACTCATAAACTCCCCTTCAGCCTACAATATGGTTAAGATTTTAATGTTTACAATCCTTACGAAGACTTTTTCTCTTCTCCATGTGAAATGACACACATTAGTACAGCATGAACATCTGAGAATTGTGAATATTAAGTCAAAGTTGTGCCTTTTCTAAAATTGTCCTGTTCTCTTCGCAGGTGGGAATACATGCATGAACCAGCCAAAGGTACCAAGGAAGCAAAAATGCTTGAGGTTTTACGCAACCCTAAAGACTGGATCTGAGAGCAAGCCCACTAGCTTTATCCTGCTGCTAAGTTGTGTCAGGAATGGGGTTTTATAAGGTTAAAAATTCACTGGAGCCATCCATACGCATTTTTTGCTCTTTTTTGGCTTGTTTTGTTTTGCTACTGAAATCTGAATCTCTCGTGAAAGCTCATGATTCTTGCTTTGTTTAAACTCATTGTTGCTGCTTCTCTAATGTCCTCCATGTTCTGGGTGCTGTTTCTACTGCTGTCTTAGGAGTTGCTGCATGCTTTTTCTCTAAGGATGTGTGTTACCTAGTGACCAACATGTTTCTGCCTTTACTGGTTTTCATGCAGTCTGCTCTCTTACCAACGTGTCCCGATAGGATGCATCAGTCATACCTGCTAATGGTAATTACTGGTAATGCTAACTGCTAATAGCTTCTTGCTTCTTTAAAAAAACCCATATCATAGAACGCTGAATTTTCTTTGCTTTAAATAAGAGTTAAATAAGTTGTGCATAAACATTGTTTATGTTTCTCCATTATATGGAGACCAAGCTGCCAAAACAGATCTGTTTCTTTGGTGTTTTACAAAGAATACATTCACATATATACCCATTCATGTTTAAGTGTTTAGCACTATTTCAGTGGAGACCACAGAACCATTGAGCTCATTTAAATGCAACAGTCTTACCCACAGAAACAAAATCACCAACCTGTGCTAAACACTTACCCTCCAAGACCAATCATGCTCCCCTGATGAAAGTGATTGTCATTGTGAACACACCACAGCAGACAGTGCAGCACAAAGAAATGCGTGCACATGTGGAGCAGCGGGCAGCAGTCAACAGCCGCGCCCGGGGAGCAGTGAAGTGGGACGGTACCTTGCTCAAGGGTTCCTCAGTGGTGCCCGGGCTGGGATCCACCACTGCTACTATATGTGCCCTTTACCTGCTTCAGCTTTGAGGGTTTTTTTCTGCTGTTTATTTATTCCTCTAAATAGCACTACTGTTTTATCTCCTGTGCAGACTATACTATATAAAGATGTGGATTCTCTGTAAAGCATAACCTCAATTTTGTACTGACAAACACATTAAAATATCTTTTTTAAGACTTTAAATTCAAACTTTGTATTTTATGAATAATCTTGTAAGATGCACTATTAGATGTGCGCACGTGCTTAAAACTGTAAATAAAATATTAATTGAATGTACACAGATCAGCCATAACATTAACACTGACAGGTAAATGACATTGGCTGTTTATTTTATTACAATGACACCTGTCAGGGTGGTGAGACATATTAAGCAACAAGTGGACAGTCAGTTCTCAAAGCTGATGTGCTGGAAGCAGGAAAAATAGGCAAATGTAAGAATCAGAGCCACTTTGACATGGGCCTTATTGTGATGTCTAGACGATGGAGTCAGAGCGTCTCCAAAACTGCAGGTCTTCTGGAATGTTCCAGGTCTGGTAACAGGTTTATTGGTGACGGGGTCATGGGCACCCATGGCTCATTGATGCACATAGGGAGGGAAAGCTAGCCTCCATTTTCACAGAAGAGCTACTACGGTTTAAAATGTTAATTCTGACTCAGGTAAAGGTGTCAACACTGCCAGAGCATGAGAAGGACTTACACATTATTGTTATCGCTGATTGGTGCATATTCACTCTCCTGCCCACAGAGCCAAGAAATGGGATTGTCCAGACCTCAAAGTGTGCTTTTATCCCAAAAACCATGCCAAAATGAAGGACATTTAAAACTGGATAGTTACATGTTGTTCACATTTAAGAGCTTATTTTAAACAATATGATGGTGTTAATATTATAGAACATTTTTTCTCTCGCAGCAGCAAAATGTCCACACAGACAGCATGGGTTGAAAAACATTTATTACAAATAAAATTCAATCTCCCTCCAAAAATGTCCCTATTATACACACACATCCATACCCACACGCAATATTTTCTGAATAAGGCATATGCAAATAATATTTATAACCACAATAAAAAATTGCAGCCACTGAAATCTAGTCCTGCTGACTGACCATCATCGCTGGAGACAGCAGTGCCGAATAACAATGGCGTTCTCTAAACATGGACCATAGTAGGCAAAGTAAGTTGCTGGTTTGTGATGGCTGATCATGAGAATGAAGAAAGGAAAAACTTCTGCTACATCATATATCATAATCTGTAACATTATTAATGAAACTTGATAAAGGGCAAGCAATGCCCTAAGAAAAGTGCATTCACTCATCACATAATTTAATAAAAATGCATTACATCGTGTTGTTATATTGTTATTCCTCTCACATAAACTCACACACACACACACACACACATGTCTATATTGTTATAAACCCAAAGGGCAAACCTTCCTGAAATGAAGCCTTTATGAAGAAGTCAAATGAACAAGACTGAGACTCTCCCATAAGAAGCTTCACTAAGGTTTGCAGAACTATGCCACGAATATCCTGCAGGTGGCACTAACTCCTCAACAATATTTTATTCAGTCATTCAGGAGGAGGAAGCTGGTCACTCTGAAGCGGAAAACACCATTATGGTGCTGCTGGTTCCAGCAGAGGCGATGGCTATGAAAGATAAGTGTCCTATGCGAAGAGTCATATGACTGTGTGTTCATACAGCCGATCTGCCTCTAGGCCTCAAGTGGGACAGATCAACAAGTCAGCCGCCCCCTTTGTGGATCAGCATATGCCCCCAGACATTAAGGGTTAAGGGACTACACTCAGCAATGCTCTTTCATTTTTTTCTGACTGTCATCCACTGTTCAGTTTAATTGTCCATAAATATGTAGTTCAGTTTTGAATGGAAATACTAAAAGCTCCCTTTTTCTTTTTTTAACTGTTGCATAAATTCAACAATTTCACAAAAATGGCTGTAAACAAAGCAAATTTAATGTGTAAATGAGCTGTGTTCTGATTGGCTGTACTGAGTATTGTTCAAAAAGCAGCCTTAGTTAATATATGGATAATTGTGGAATGGTCTTTGCATCCAATCAGTGGTAATAGGTGAAGCTTAACTGCTGTAGGCTGAAACGAGACTGAGCCCTGTGCCCAGTCCTCTGCATTTAATTCTGACAATGTAGTTCATGGCAACTGTTTCTAGGTAGAGGGGAAGACTGTATGAACACAGGTCAAGTTTCTTCACTAAGGCGCTTTTAATTTGTGGCTTGTCAGGAAAGGAATCCTTAATCTCTGTCACAAAGAGCAGAAGTTCTGTCTGCTTGCTCTATGCAAGAATGGGACGTGCAACGTCCAAACATGGCTTACCATGCACACGTTCATATATATATATTGCAGTATTTGTAAAACAGCTTCATTTCCTTTCAATCTAATGGAAAAAAACAACATAAAATAGGGTACGTTAGTGAACTTTCCTGTGAGTGAACATTATTCACATTAAAAAAGGGTTAGTTATCTCAGTCTGAATCTGAGAGGATTCCTGAAATCAGTCAAACACAAATAAAAAAGCATGCTTAATGATATTCCACAATGACAACAGCACACTGCTTAATTGTCTTTCTAATTGCAACCATTACTCACATAATCCATTGCTTCTTGGCAATAGTGAGCATATAATTTTTCCCCTGATTTTTTTTATACCTGTAAACCTACATAACACTGTAGCCAAGTAATTCTAAAAAAATGCCCTCTTTGTAAAAAAATAAAATAAAAATAATCAGTGCATAGCAGATTTGCCCCTCCCCCAAAGAAATACATCATATTAAGTAACCCTAACTGTTACATGTGTTTCCTCTGTATTAATATTTTGACGCAATAAAGAAATAAAACATTTCTTTTTCAGTCTACATCATCTTTCCTATGTCTTACAGCACAATTCACCACTTTAACTCACACAAGCCAGTTGCACTAAACACAAAAGCATTTGCTCAGCATCTGTAAATCTGTTGCCTAAATAGACAAAACCGAATATGTGGACATCTAGAAAGATGAAAATATTACTGATGATTCACTGGCTCCTTCGCTGCCCTCACTGAGCCTGAAAACCAGAGCATTAGCTTTTGAGTCAAAAATGTGAATATTGCTACAAATGAAACCAGTTTGTAATTAAATGAGCCTCCAATTAGCATTACGCCAAAAGACATCACATGACTACCAGCTTCCAATCATGACAAGCTACGTAGGCATGTCTGATCAGTCTATTCTTTCAAGCACAGCTGTATATTTCATGATTTTACCACTAATTCTAACATTTTCCATTTTGCCAAGGGCTACATCAACAACTTCGCTTGGTGTTTTGATGCTAAATGACTCAAACTTTGGTTAATAATCCTGCTCAAGAGTGAGCAGAGAAATTTTTCATTTTTCCGTCCTGTGTGGTCAGCAACGAGGTCAAAGGAACGATGAGTGATTCATGAAATAGCCAAAGTAAGCACTGGCAAATGCCTCAAGAGTGTCTAAACAACCAGAAATTCAAGGAACTCTGTTTACAATTTCAGGTTAGCTTGCTAGTTTAGAGCAAAATGATCTAACTGCAGAACGGCATGACTTCCTCTAGCACATATTTAACCACAATCAAGGCTAAAGCCTGCTTCAGTTTTTACTAACATGACAACAGCAAGTTTTGGGATTCAATCCCAAATCAATCCTTTAGGGGCCTTTTGACAAAAAGAGTCATGTAAACGAATGACGTTAATTGTGAGATGCATCCAATTTAGCAAATCCATTATATGTAGCATATGCCCAGCCTTACACATTCTTATTCTGCACTGGAAAGTGCCATTTAGTGCTTTTAGTTCATTCTTTGCTGATCACACCTGATCCAGTTCAGGAATGACTTCCTAATTGTGGGATTAGCTGTACAGGAGGTGCTGTGCAGTCCCATAGCTGGTAAACTGGAAAACCATGGCTTACACAGAAGGTTTTTTTTATATTGCTAGTGTTACACTAACTAACATTAAATGTTATGTCGTAATGGATATGTTACTGAGAAACAGAAAAAGAAAAATCCTTCCCTTGATTTAATCAATCTAATGGCTCAGGCAGACTTCCAGGGTTAGGCTGGGCTTTACTAGGCTGGACCTGGCCAGGAAGAGACGGTTGCATTTGAGATCAAGTTTTTTCACCCAGCACCTGCGAAATAACAGTGACGTCGGCTGCATAAACACAAGCCTGAGTGAAATGAGGTTTGTTTTCTTTTTGTGAGCAACACAGAGCAAAGTGTTAACTTGCACTTTTCCACTGCTACTGTGTTTAGACTGTTATCTGTTAAGATTGCATCCGATTACACATCACTGTTTGGGAAGTGACTCCTTTTTGCTTCCCTCGTGATGTTCACTGATAATGAAAAACTCTGTATCAGCAGTGAGTCATTGATACAGTTGGCTGGGCCCAAATAGACCATCAGGAAGAGGGAGACAGGCACATAAACAACAGAAGCAGTAATGGGATTGGAATACACCTCATGAGGAAGGGTACGTTAGAAGATTTTGTGGGGTTAGTGTCCTTCACTTCCCTTGGCCAATCACAATGCTGCCAGCAGGGTTACTGATAATGTCATCATACTGTGGTGGAGGCTCCTCCTCAATGTGTATATCCATATGACCAACGGCTTCCTCATAAGAGGGGGGCATATCTCCACCACTGCCCCGACCAGGTGTGATGTCAGTGCCTGGGTAGGCGGGGCTACTGTGTGTGCTGATTTCCGAACGAGGGCTGAGGTCAGTGAGGTAGTCCTGCCCCCACTGGTCCATAGAGACCACTGCAAGGGCCGGGTCTCTCTGCGGTCGGCCAATTGCAGGGCTGTGCTGGGACCTCTTACGTGAATGACATCGCCATACGGTGATGGAAATGGCAGCAATGAGGAAAACCACCAAGAGTAAGGGAAGAATCAGGTAGAGGGAGCTGACTCCACCTGCTATAGAGTCCAATCCACCAGGTCTGGGGCTGCTCTCACGCTGGTACTCCTCCCAGAACCGCCTCTGCAGACAATCACAAATAAGGACAAAAGATCAGCTGATGATTATTCATATTACTGGGCTGAGGCAACACAAATCAAATTATTTTCCAAAAAAACTATTGTTGGGGATTAGAAAGTTAATAGAAAGTTAATTTTTCCATCTAGCATTGCACTAGAATTAGACTAAAAGAAACGTTTTAAAGCTGCTTCACAAATCTTGACATGCTTTGACTACACTGTTCTCTTACAATTTTACCAAAGGGAAATTTGAAAAGGCATTTCCAGAAGGAAAACTTACATTTACAAGGCCTGAAGTACATTATACACACGAGAGTTAACTGTCATGGTCTAGAAATCATGTATAAATCACGCAAGAAACAAAAATGTAAAAAAAACTGTTTGGCAAAAGGAACACTGCTAATTTATGGGCATTATACTATGACCCATCAGTATCACTATATAAAGGTCTTTGAATGGTGCAACCATCAAAGCTCTGGAATCCAGTAGTGTCACAGCCAGGAGTCTCTCTCTCTCTTCTCGTCTCTCAGTCTAATGCTAACCAGTGAGTTCCTCATCAAAAATGAAATCATTGATATTGTAAACAAGTGTAAATGTAAAACACCCACTGATTGTAATGATATTGATGTGAAAATTGTCAAGAAGGTCATAGAAGAGATCTCAGAACCACTAACATACATCTGCAACATATCAACAGATCGGTAAAGTCCCAATCAAAATGAAAATAGCTAAAGTTGTGCCACTGTTTAAAACTGGAGATAGACACCACTTCACAAATTATAGGCCTGTTTCTTTACTACCACAGTTTTCCAAAATCCTAGAAAAACTGTAAAATAAACAATTATACAAATTCTTAGATAAACATAAATTACTGTCCGACAGTCAGTATGGATTCAGATCGAAAAGATCAACATCACTGGCATTAATTGAATCAATCGAGGAGATTACAAATTCCATGGATCAGAAACAGTACGCAGCTGGAGTATTCCTAGATCTTAAGACCGCATGTAATGCAATCAATCATGATATATTAATGAATAAACTGGAACGGTATGGGATCGGGGGGTAGTAATGCACTGGGTGGTAAATTATTTCAATGACATTTGTGAAGTTGGGTGAATATTCCTCATCATGCTTGGACATTACATGTGGTGTTCCCCAGGGTTCTGTACTGGGTCCTAAATTAATTATTATTTATATTAATGACATTTGTAAGGTATCTGATAAAATTAGTATTATTTGCAGATGACACAAATAGATACAGTCACTTTAGAAATGTGCAAAATAAAAAAGTGGTTTGACAGGAATAAATTATCATTAAATCTAAGTAAAACTAAAATCATGCTATTTGTGAAAGAAACTCACATGTGCAGATTCATATAAATAGTGTGGAAATTGAAAGAGTTCATGAACACAAATTTCTTGGTGTAATAATAGATGATAAAATAAGCTGGAAGTCTCATATAAATCATATACATAACAAAGTTTCAAGAAGTATTTCAATACTGAGTAAAGCAAAACACAGTCTGGACCACCAATCACTTCACATTCTCTACTGTTCACTGATTTCACCGTATTTGAATTACTGTGCATTAGTTTGGGGCAATACAAATGTTCAATACAAATGTTCAATATCATCATTATCAATATTGCAAAAAAGGCCATAAGGATAATCCATAATACTGGTTACAGTGATCATACAAATCCACTATTCTTAAAATCAAAAATACTAAAATTAATTGATCTGGTTAATTTTCTCACTGCACAAATTATGTATACAGCAATGAACAAACTACTTCCTGATAATATTCTAAAATTGTTTTCTAAAAGGGATGGGGGATATAATTTGAGGGGTGAACGAAATTTAAAACATCCCTGTATCCGTACAACACTAAAAAGTTTTTGTATTTCTGTGTGTGAAGTTGTGGAACAGTCTGAGTGAAGACCTGAAGCAATGTCCCAGTATAAATCAGTTCAAAAAAGCAATACAAAAATATGTTTTTTGCAAAATATAGGGAGGAGGAAGGGCTTTGACCAGGAGTTTTCACACTGGGTGTGTGTATATACGTGTATGTGTGTGCACAAAAATATTTATTATATGTGTATATATATATCTGTAAATATGTATATCTTTTGATGTGTTACTGGGGTTCTTAAACTAATTACACATACATTGTTAGGATATGGATAGGGCATAAACGGGAAGAAAAAAAGTGTTGATTTTTAGTTACCAAATAGTGGAAAGGGGGTGGGATTTAATAAGCCTTTGCTTCTTTCTACTCCTTTTGAACATGTAGTTATTTATTATGATTATTATTGTTGTGTTTTCCTTTTGTTTGTTTGTGTTTCTTTTTTCTTTGTTGGTATATTATTTTAACATGTTCAAATAAAAAGCTACAACAACAACACCAACTATTAAGCCTTGTTCACACTACACAAACTCAAGACTCCCAAATACAATTCAGACAGTTCTGAAGTGTGAATACAAAGTGAACATCGACTTTCTACTTATTCACTACAATGGCAGGGGTGGGATATATTAGAAAGTGAACAGTCAGTTCCTAAAACTGATGTGCTGGTAAATCAGTGACAGGGTCATGGGCACCACAGTGGGCAGTGGTGAGCTAGAGTTTAGGCCCTGCAGGTCCCAACCCGGGCACCACTGAGGTACCCTTGAGTAAGGCACTGCTACACTGCTCCCCTGATAACAAATAGTCACTTTCACTTCACAGGGGGAATAAAGGCTAGCCTATCTGGTCTGATTCCAAAGAGCTACTCCTGTTGTGCAAAATGTGAATGCTGGCTATAACAGAGAATTATATTAGACACAATATTAGGCAGGTAGTCATAATTTTATAGCTGATCAGTGTATATATATATGACGTTATTGATTCTGAAAATGTGTGCATGCTGGTCTTTTTTTTAGGACAAGGGTGTTGCCACTTACAAATACCACCATCAAGACTGAACGATGAATCTCAAAAACATCAGAATTAAGCAAGAAGTAATGTAATCTAAAAGTAGTCATGGTCCCAAACCCACATAATGAATTTTGAGCTTGTGTACAAAAAAGAATCAGAATACAAACTGTCACAATGATGCCCGGACCAAATCTGAAATCTGTAGCAAAAAAGCTGCCACAAATTAAATTATAATCAAATCATGTTAAAGACGTTAACTATAATAGATGATACTATAATATTAGCAAACTTGTGTACAAAACAGTAGAAAATAAAACACCATAATAAGTCTGTTTGTTTCCACATACAGAATACGGGTCTACGTTCTTATGACTGTGTAAGTAACAATACTCCACTTGCGTAATTGTGCCATGTAATATTAGACCCTCCCTCTGTCCTGTACATGACTTCAGTGCCCTTAAACAACAGCTCCCATGTGTAATCTCACATTTCTGTGTGTTGTGCACAAGGACCCTTAGATTTTAAAGACTTAGACCTTTTGGAGCACAAGAAGAAACCTTCTAAAGCGGAAGTTAATCCAGTCTGTTTATAATGACTATAATAATTGAGAGAACAAAGTATAGTATTTCCATTCTAGAGTCCAGCTTGTACCTCCGTGCAATAAGCAAGAGAGGCAATGTATTAATGAGATAAATAATGGTGAACAATAAGGTACAATAGAAAGTTGGAGAAAATGTCATTTTACAATGTTACTTGACAAATGAGAAAGAATGTATTCGTGCTTTTAAAAGACTGTGGAGTCCTTATATGGCCAGCAGCTACAGGCAGGTCCAGGCTTCTATTCCTCACTCATGCAACTTAAAAAAACATGGCTGGTGACACTGTTCAGCATGTAGTTACAGTACAATAAGCCTTAAGGTGTAGTAAGGAATTTGAAAAGTATAAATAACCTGAGAGGTATTCAATTTTAATAATTTTTTCACTTGACAAACCGTAGCACATTTCTGGATGCCAACCTAAACAAGGTTCAAGATGATGTGGTGAAAAGCATTGGCCGCTCTTTGACCCAGAAAGAATCCAAATCACTACTGAGTCTCTGAGAAGTGCTCTCAGGGAGGCGACTGCATTTCCTCCCGGTAACGCACATCCTGCAGGAAATTCCACAATACACCACAAACTAATTTGGGTTTGATGCATGTATAGACAAATGTCTGAGCATGCAGTAACTTGCCTGGACTGCTAACTTACCGTTTTCTCATCATTTTCAAAAGCCTCCCTGGCCTCCTCGTAGTTACACACCTCCTCCCTGCACTCCCTCTGGATGTTGCCCTGCTTCATCTCCTCCAGGAAAAAGTTTGCTCGTGGGAGCCTTCTCAGCACGGCATGGGCCATGTCTGCTCGCAGGAATACTGTAGAAAGACAGGTTTAGATCAGCCATACACCGCTAGAGGGTAGTAGGAAATAGCTAAGGCTAAATTTTTGTGAAGGCTACCTTTTTTTTTTATCTTTGATTCTATTGTTCAGTGTCAAATGTTAAATGTTTGTCTTAAAAACAACTCAAATTAGTGAATTAATCATGAAAATAACAATCCAATTACTAATATAATCAATACTGGCACACAGTTAAGACAGCTGGTGCCCAAAACACATACATGAGGGAAAACTAAAACGTGCAGGAGGTCTTCTGGGAGACCGTATAAATACTGGATTCAATAACAACACACACTCAGTCAGAGACATATGCCCACAATACAAGTTCCTTTATGGCACAAAAGCTCCTTTGAAACAGTCCAATCTTCCTTGGTGAAATAGGGGCACTGGGGCCAGCCCGTGTTTAAGGACAACAACAAAAACACAAGAGTAGTCCAGTGTTCCTCTGCCTTGAGAGGTACACACACACAATTGAGACATTGATGGCTGACTGAAGACATGCCAGGAATTTTTGATTAGCAACAGTTTAGACTTCATAAGGAATGTAAGTAGAGAATATACTCTACTGGTTATTAACAATAGGGCTGAGTGTTATATTGTATGTACTGTGATCCTGAGGATTTTTAATTATGTATATAGATATAAATTATAAACAGTAGTATTCCTGTTTTACAGGTTTTTTTCTGTGCTCATAATGTCCAGAAACAGTGAACTGCATTGTGCCATTGACTGGGTGTTTTTTTCAAGTCCATAGACAGTAATTTTACATATAAACAACAGGTGTGTTTGTCTAACTGGCTTTATTATCCTTAATCTGAACATCACCCAATATTGTCACTTATTTGGATTTTTTTTTGTTCAGTATTAGCCATCATTAACAATATCAAGAGAACACAGCTACTGCAAACAGTACTTCTGCTTAGAACTTTTGTTTAATCTTTTTGCTTAACTTCTCTCAAGTCATTATACTTGTACTTACCGACTCCCATGATTCCTGCAGCTCTGTTTTGGTTTGTCAAAGCCTAGAGAGAACAGAGAAGTCCATTTATAATGTAAAACTGTCAGATCCCATTCAGTACCGTTAAAAGGTCCAACTAAGACACAGATGAAGACTTTCTGAACTGAAACCACGCCAGATACAGAATACAATACAATCTCAGTTTAGGAAAATACCAGGCAAATGTTCTTGGCAAATGTATTACATTTTTCACCAGTTTTGACAAAGGTAAAAGCGAACAAAAGCTTAACACCCCCATACGGTCATTTGGTAGGTCGTTAGCTCCGAGCTACAGCAGCTACGAGTTCAGTCAGCGACCGAGATTGAGCTTTTACCGCTTCATCCAACGAACTACAAGCTTTACACAGAAAAACAGGCCAAGTACTCACTACTTTCCGGCGGCGATCCATTAAACAATGTATTCATAGGTGCTACACATAAAATGAGTACTGATAAACATAGCAAATATCGTACAAATGACGAAGAACGGCATGTTTACCTCCTCACTCCCAAACTGCGCCCAGCGGTGTTCCTCTAGATGCGACACTGCGCGTGCGCACACATGCGCGCTGCCGCTCTACACAGAGATGCGCTGAGTTTCAGGGAATGAGGCAAATCTGGGAAAGGATGTGCTGTGCTGTGCTGTGCTGTGATGGACTCTGCTGTGGATATTGTTGTGTATTGTGTATAGTTAACACTGCATATATGGGTCATTGGAATACATGTGATCGAATTGTTTAATCTTTTTTTTCTTTTGCTAAAAACATGGATGAATGGATGGATGAATGAATATGTGAAAGGGTCGATAGATAGATAGATAGATAGATAGATAGATAGATAGATAGATAGATAGATAGATAGATAGATAGATAGATAG
>JBBIGC010140285.1:0-20944 GCA_037576955.1 Lepidarchus adonis | reverse complement strand
ACGGTGTGATGATTCTACCTAATTTCCTGCTTAAATACTCTCATACGTGAGTCATATCCGGTACCTCTAGACATCACATGATCTGGTGTGTGTGACAATTAGATAAATGTAGTTAATGACCAAAACTTGCAATTTATTCCTACAAACCCAAAACCTGACATATATAGTGGATCTAATGTAAGTTGATAGTTTTGTTGAGGAAATAAATGAAATGATGTTGGTCTTTTGAAGGAGGTTAACCAATCAAATTGCTGAGCCATTACAGTTAAACCATTATCTGAAGAGTTTATCCAGTTGTCTGGATTTAAACTTATATACTGAATTGAATGTCTAAAATTTACAATTTAAAAATAAAAGAAAATTTATGAAGTCATCCCTACTATATGTTGTGGTGGTCTTATTTCTGATTAGTTTTACTACAATATCAAAAAAGGACCCAGGGTTATTTTTGTCTTCTATAAGCTTCTATAAGAGGTTTTCTATAGCTCAGGGGACTTTCGTTTCATACTAAAAGGAATACCACTAGTTTCAATTGATGCCACGTACATTCTAAATTTTAAATTAGAAGGTAGCAATCTGAGAGCTTCATATTGTGGAAGTATAACTATGTTTTGTATATGCAAGCTAAAAGTTAATTTTAAATCAAGAGTGTGGCCAATATTATGAGTGAGTCGAATGGTAGTGCGTGGTAGCTAATACTCCCATCGGGATTATTTATACATTTTTGTAAGCATTTTCCATAACTCCATGCCATAATGCCACCATTCTCTTATACAAGCTTGATAAAAATGTATGATCCTTCACTTGAGTTACAGATGTTTGATGGTTTTCTTGGCTGTATTAATCAAGTCCTATGCAAAATTTCAATTGGGTTTCATTAAACCCTCCTTTTTTCCTTTTGAGCAATTACATGGTGGATTTGCTAGTGTGCTTAGTTTCATTATCATGGTGAAACATACACCTCCAGTTCATCTTCAGAATTTTTGAAGCATCCTTTGATATTATACTGAATACTACAAACCGTATAGTATATGGATCTTCTCCTGAAAAGTTTACACCAGTGTTTCACAAAACTTTTAACTTTACCTTTTAGATCCTCTTATATGCCCTGCCCAAGCCTTAGAGACAATGTGAGGAAACTCAAGTCATATACAAATAGACCTGTAGCTTTAAAAATGAATATTTAACATGGAAAAATTGAAAAAGTCCACTAAAGTGGATCAATGAAAATTGTCAATGGTCCTAATTTCTAACTCCTTGGATTACTACTAATGGGTTCGAGAAAAGGAGAGAGCCCATGATCATCTCAGCACAAAACGTACAAATGCTGGTCATAAAATTAGAACATTGTGAAAAAGTTCAAAATTTCTTGACATTCCTTTCAGAAAGTGAAATTCATATATTATATAGATTCATTACACATCAAGTGAAATATGTCAAGCCTTTATTTCTTGGAACTTTATAGATTATGGCTTTCAGATAAGAAAACCCTAAATTCACTGTCTCTGCTGAGTTGTAATGGAAGCCCAGGTTGCTTTGATCTCAGCCTTCAGGTGGTCTGCATTGTTGAAGCATGTCCCCCATATTCTTGAATGGATTTTGTTGGGTCCCCTTAAGGCTGCGGTTGTCCCAGTTGCTGGTGCACCTTTTCTTACCACACTTTTTTTGTCCATTAAAATCATTTATCTTATTTCTCTCATCAGACCACAGGTCACAGTTTTAGTAATCCAGGACCTAAATCTGCTTGTCTTCATCAAACTGTTTGTGGGCTTTCTTGTGTATCGTCTTTATGGGACAGCAGCCATGTAGACCAATTTGATGCAGTGTGCTAGATATGCTCTGAAGACAGGCTGATCCCCCACCAACAACAACATCTGTAGCAATGCTGGCAGCACTCATACATCTATTATCAAAAGACAACCTCTGAATATGATGCTGAGCATGTGCACTTCTTTGCTCAACCATGGTGAGTGTTGTGCCCTAAGTAAAAAGTTTTAAAAGTTGTTCTTGATTTGGTGATAAAACATCATAATTCATTGTTGAAATTTCACATAAAAAATAGAAGGAAAACAGTAATGTGTTGAAGTAATAATGTCCAGCCAAACAGTTACCATGTTCCCCACAACAGCAACCAACCTATGGCTGACTTTGCTTAGTTCCTTGCACGCAGAGAGCTAATCACAACAGGACTCTTTAAATTTGATGACACTCCTGAAAACTTTAGAGCATGGCGATCGTCATTCTTAAACGCTACTGGAGACATTGATCTCACATTTAGCCAGGAGTTAGATCTCCTACTCAAGTGGCTTGGTAAAGAGTCCTCAGAGCATGTTAAAAGAATTAGAGCCGTCTAGATGACTAACTCCAAGGCTGCTCTCCAGTTGTTATGGGACAGATTGGAAGAATGTTATGCTACGCCAGAAGTAGTAGAAAATGCCCTGTTAAAAAAACTGGACAGCTTCTCTCGCCTTACAAACAGAGATAATGTAAAACTAGGAGATTTGCTTATAGAATTGCTTATACAGCGTCTTTGTCGCTTTTGCCCACGGCCACTTAAAACACCTGGCTCCTCGCCTTCCGAAGTACGATTCAGATGCCCAGATGGCAATTTTGCTGGGCAGAGACATCATACGAGTCCACAAGGCACGGAAACAAGTCAACGGACCCCACAATGCTCCCTTTGCTCAGCGCCTGAAACCTATACTGGGTAATCTCGGGGGAAGTATGTCTTAGTGCTCAAAAGCCAACTGTCAACGTCTACACATGTTTTCCAATGGGTGCCCATCACTCTTCACCCCTTGTCCCAACAGCATTAATTTCAAAGAAAAACCATGCTACGACGGGGAGCACAATAATAGCTTTTTCAAACGCAGCTCAAAGCCCAGTGCAGCAGGAGTAGAGCTTGGGGAGAAGGTTTTTGAGCGCACAGAGAACGAAAACCAGAGTGCTTCGTCCTTCGAGGATAGGACCTTCCTAAAGATAATGGGAGATGAAGTCCACCAAGACAAAAATAATAACTGGATTGCTCCCTTACCATTCAAGTCCCCTCGCTCGCCACTTCAAAAGAACAGAGACCAAGTGCTGTCTAGACTTAACTCACTGAGACGCAGCTTAAACAAAAACCCTCAAATGAAAGAACAGTTCTCAGAGTTTATGGATAACTTATTCAAGAACAATCATGCAGAGATTGCTCCACCCATTGAAGACAATACTGAGTGCTGGTATCTGCCCATTTTCGGGGTATCCCACCCCCAGAAGCCCAGTCAGATACGGGTAGTCTTTGACTCTAGTGACGGACAATCTGGCATGTCACTCAACTAAGTTCTGTTAACTGGCCCAGATCTCAATAACACCCTTCTTGGTGTGTTGGTTTAGGAAAGAGCTTATTGCAGCCACTGCCGATATTCAGCAGATATTTTATGGGTTCCTAGTTAGACCAGACCATAGGGATTATTTGAGATTCTTGTGGTATAAAGACAACGACTTGTCATCCCTAGCGGTAGCTATCTATTGCCTGCAAAGAGTTATCCAGGAAGGTGAAACAAGGTTTGGAGCAGACACCTGACACTTTGTCGAGAGACACTTCTATGTAGATGACGAGTTGATTTCGCTTCCCACTGAGTCTGCAGTCATTGACTTGCTCAAGCGTACATGTGCATCCTTAGCTGAGTCCAACCTCAAGCTCCACAAAATCGCCTCAAATAGCATCTCAGTCATGCAAGCCTTTGATCCAGAAGACCTGGCTTCCGGCATCAAAGACTTGAGTCTTGCGATGACGCTTTACCAGCTCAAGGAAGTCTTGGAATGTGCTGGGACATAAAGACTGACTCGTTCACATTCACGGTGGCCGTTAATGACAAACCCTACACTCGCCGCGGAGTCCTTTCCATAATTAACAGTATCTTTGACCCCCTGGGACTAGTTTCGCCAGTCACAATCAAAGGCAGACTCTTGTTACGAGAAATGTCAAAAGGAGTCCAAGATTGGGATTCTTCTCTCCCCCAGGACAAAATGGACACATGGAAAACATGGAAAATGTCCCTCCAAGATTTGAGCAGCCTCAGAGTGCTATGCTGTTATGTGCCGGCCTCACTTTCCAAGTCCACTTACACTGAACTGTGTGTCTTTTGCAATGCTTCAAGTTGGGCAATTGCAGCAGTAGTATACTTAAAAACAGTCAACACAAAAGGACAATGCGTAGTCGGATTTGTGTTCCGAAAGGCCAAACCCACGACGTGGAGTTTATTTTGGACGAACTTGATCACAAACAGAATGTCGTCAAATTCTACTGTGACAGCAGAGTGGTTCTTGGGTACATACTGTATATAATGACTCAAAGCGCTTTTATGTCTATGTACACAATCAAGTCCATCGTATACGCCAGTCTACCTCCCCTGAACAGTGGTATTACGTCAGAGCATCAGAGCAAAACCCAGCTGATCTAGCTACCAGGTCAATACCTGCATTGCAGCTCATGGACACTATATGGTTCAAGGGACCAAGCTTCCTTTACAAACCACCTGAACCTCAGACGCATGGATCATTCAAGTTGGTTGAACCTGAAGTAGACACTGAAATCTGACAAGTAGCTACTTTCACAACTCAGATTCAGAAAAACAGACTCACACCAGAATGCTTCCAATGCTTCTCAAACTGGAACTCACTGGTACGTGCCTGTGATGGGCACCATGGCACAAGTGACATAAGATCGAGTCAACCCCAGATTTTTGGGGCATATTTAGTCACCAGCCATTTTCTTTTTGACATTTAGTGGGGAAATTAACTCAAAGGTGATGTTCTTTTCTGCCCCATTGGTGGCTGGGCTCTGCTTGGTGCTTTTCCCAGCATCCACCTGATCAGGAGGGCCGGTACCACCTCTTCTAGGCACTCTGTGGGCGTTTCCGAGGGCCGGAACTCTGTATGCTCTTGGACACTGTGCTGCAGAATAGTTTCAGGATGTTGAATCTTCTTATAGCCTAGGCCATCTTTATGTAGAGCCACAATTCTTATTTTCAGATCCTCATAGAGTTATTTGCTATGTGAAGCCATGTTGAACTTCCAGTGACCAGAATGAGAGAGTGTGAGAGCGATAACACACCTGCTCCCCATTCACACCTGAGATACTAAGATAAGTCATATGACACCAGGGAGGGAAAATGGCTTTTTTGACATGTTTCAACTACTTCCTGTAGTCATCATCAGAAGCATGATTCTGATGATGAATTTACATTTAATAGACATTAATGGCTGTATGTTAGTTATTTTGAGAGGACAGCAAATTTACACAGTTTATACAAGCTGTACACTGATTACATTGTTTCAAACTGTCATATCTTTAGTTTCGTCCCCTATAAATATAATAAAATATTTACAAAGATGTGAGGGGTGTACTAACTTTTGTGAGATACTGTATATAATATATTAATGGGTAACTTATTTTTGTTACTGTATAACATGTCACTTGTAAATGATCAAATTCTAATTCTAATAGAGGTAATGTATTACTGCATTGTTGATAGATTAATTTAAAATATTAATGAAGAATTTAGAATGGACTCTACTCATGGGATGGCATGAGCAACATGATGATGAGGATTAAGAGAATACTCTGGCTTTCTAAAACTGGTACTCATATTTAAATGCTGCTCTGCTCACATACTCTCTAACAGTAGTTAAATAAAAGATGGCACTGCAGGAGAAAAGGCTAGTACGACCCAGCCTAATGTCAGCATGCAGAACATAGCCTGAAACTTTGTGTGTAGATTCGCTAGCCTAGTCTTAAACTAACATGATGTTGGGGTAACTATAGTTGCCATAGTGAAGACTAAAGGCCTGTTAGATTAAATGTGGACTATGTTACATTGGTGGCATATTGGTGTGTTTCTGTTTTATTATTGTGTTTGATTGACTGGAGATTCTAGAATGTCACATTTCCGTAATTACATTTTCACTGTTTTTATTCTTTTAATCATGGCCAAGTCCTTTCTTATTTTGGCTTTTAGTCATTGCTCTCACTTTCCAGTTTTTCTTATCCTGTTCCCCCTCTTTCGCGTTAATCCTAGTCTTCTTCACTTGCATGACCTGCTCTCATATCTCTTTAGAGGCTCAGGACTAATTATCAGTCTTACAGTAAGAGTCTTAGCGGCTATGGGTTAACCCGGAGCATCTGGGGCAAAGATGCTTCCAACTGCGTCACACATTAACCTATTTAGCATCGGTTTTTAACCCAGTAACCTGTTTTAAACATTAATTGTTAGTTATAAGCAATTTGTGAAACATTTCTTTTTAATTGTTTATATAGGTTGAAATGATTATCAAATGTGAATTGTAATATAATGTTTTAATTTAATTTGAATGGTCAATTCTAATCAGTATCCATAAGAGAAAAACACCATCTCTTTTGCTTAGGCATTCGTATATATTTCTCTGTATGTTGTAGTCTGCACCTTCCTCCATTATCTACATATGCTGGGGGACAATGTTAAATAGACTCTGAGTACTCAATGTAGCTAAAAAATTGTGCTCCGGTTTCTGCTACATTTAACTAGAAATCAATTAAAAACTCACCAATGCTTCTGAAAACGTCTTCTGTCCTCAAGGTGAGATTACTGCAATGCCCAGCTATCAGGACATTTCAGAACAACCCTAAACAGACTACAATTAGTCCAAGTAGCTCAGGTCCTTACTAGAACTAGGACATTTGACCATATCAGCCCAATCCTGTCCAAATTACATTGGCTTCCAGTTACATTCCATATTGATTTATAAAATGTTACTATAAACATATAAAGCCCAACATGGCCTTGCCCACGAATACCTTAGTGAACTTATTGCTCTTGATGAACCTCCACGTTCCACTTAGATCACTAGGTGCTGACTATTTCCTAGATTCCAGAATCCTAAAAACTACAGGAGGGGGAAGAGCTTTCTCATATGTAGCCCCCGAGCTCTGTAATAATCTTCCAGTTAATGTTTGGGACTCATTCCTGTTTAGCCAAGTGTTTGGCAATTAAAAATAAAATTCTTGATAGATGGAGGTCACAGAGTGTATTTTCATGGACATGCCCAAACACTCTCACACGTTATCCCAAGTTTGATGACAGTTTGAGTGCGGGGGCCCTACTCTGTCCCTTCTACTCTGTCCCTTCTAGCTAGGCTGTTATAGTCAAGTACTATTCATAGTCCTTTTTTGCACGCCTTTTGTTCATTTTATATTCTTCAAACAACACCAACTTTGTTTCTATCACTCATTACCAAGGGGAGCCATGTCCATGTGTTTTGCCTAATTGACATTCATCATGGCCCATCTACAGACTAGAGACTGCTGTGCTTCTTTCCATCACTGATGCTTCCAGTCAGCCCATACAATCGACTAAATCGCCCACTACACTAGGACCTGCCCCACTCGCTCCTGAGCCCTCTAACTGATCCTTCCACCAGCGGGGCTTTCTTTCGTCCTCCGGCCCATCCACCTTGGACTGGTTTGGCCACCACCAACCACATGTTCATCTGCTGCTTACACCTCTAGCCATGAACTTATTAACCATTATTAACATACTTTTATAATCTGAGACTGATTATTTTATTAGGCATCCGGTGTCGACAACAGGAGGATAGGTTCCCCTACTGAGCTTTGGTTCCTCCCAAGCTTCCTTCCTCAGTTTTTAGCCTCCGTTAGCCTTGGCTTAAACATTAGGGATCCAGACCTTGTAAAGCTGCTTTTTGACAATGTCAGTTGTAAAAAGTGATATATAAATAAAACTGAAATTAATTTAATTCAAAACAGCTGAAAATCATTTTTCAGTCATTTTGTTTTGTTTGGGATATTTTGTACAAAAAAAACCTGTCAAATTTGTCAAAAATAACTTTTCTCAATGCAAGTTTACAAATAAGTCAGGGCTTTTAAAATCTGTAGTACATATGACAGGTAAAATACGTCTGACATCACCAATTTTCTAAGTAAACATTTTTCTAAAGGTGCCATTCTCACCAGATGTTGGTAACAACCTATCCAATCTACACATGCAAAGTAATCAAATTGTAGATGTACATACATTAAGTCATGTGTATAGAATGGAATGAATGTATGATTGGAAAAAATGTAGCAAGACATTTTTTTTTTATTAAAAATGTATTGCCATCTACTAGGATGAGTAAGATGAAATGAGGGTGGATATTTCAGCAAGGCAATGATCCCAAACACACAGCCAAAGAAACTCAATTGGTTTCAGAGAAAGGACATTAAGTTGCTCGAATGGCCAAGCCAATCATCTGACCTGAATCCTATAGAAAATCGATGGAAAGAACTTAAGCTCAGAATTCATAGAAGGGGCCCATGGAACCTTCAGCATTTGAAGACTGTTTGTGTGGAAGAAGGCCAAAATCTAAAAACATGAAAACGCATTAGCTAAAAGTACGATTAGTTGAATTTAAATGTACTGTTTACTGCAGCAATGACCAGTTCAAAAAGCAAAGCAAAGACAGATCAGTGATGGATCAGTATAAAATGTGGAACATGGAAGTGCCATTGCTTACCTCCACCTTCCACTGGAAACCAGAAACAAACAGGTTGTTTGCCGGAACTACCATTGGTTAGCAGCTATCCTAGCCAAAATACTCAGACTTTGTGTTTTGTAAAATAAAAGCGGTTGTAGGTTTGATCTCTGTCTGTCTAAATGCAGCATATGATTAGAGTATAACTCCACAATCAGGTTCTCATATTCTGGTGAATACAGCGAATTAACTCAAAGATAAATAAAAGAGAAGAAGAAGAAAACCCTTTCTTTGTTGCTGGAAAATGGTTCTGCACTGCTCCATCACTCCACTGCTATGACACATCTCTGCACGTGATGGGTAATGGAGTTCTCTCACTTAAATGGTGCTGCAGTACAGTGATGTCAATCATTTGTCTACATGTAAATTCTTCAGTATAATATTAGCAACACTGAAATGCAAAATGTATTAGGCATACCTTTCTTCAAAAAAGAAAATTGTGATATATACAGTACAGGCCAAAGGTGTGGACACACATTCTCATTCAGTGTGTTTTCTTTAGTTTCATGACCATTGGTAGATTCTCACTGAAGGCATCAAAACTATGAATGAACACATGTGGAATTATGTACTTAACAAAAAAGGTGAAATAATTGAAAACATGTTTTATATTCTAGTTTCTTCAAAATAGCCCTTTGCTCCGATTACTGGTTTGCACACTCTTGGCATTCTCTCCATGAGCTTCAAGAGGTAGTCATCTGAAATGGTTTTCACTTCACACTTCATAGCCTTATCAGGGTTAATTAGTGGGATTTCTTGCTTTATAAATGGGGTTGAGACCATCAGTTGTGTTGTGCAGAGGTCAGGTTACTACATAGCCGACAGCCCTATTGGACAACTGTTAAAATTCATAATATAGCAAGAACCAATCAGCTAACTAAAGAAAAATGAGTGGCCATCATTACTTTAAGAAATGAAGGTCAGTCAGTCTGGAAAATTGCAAAAAAATTTGTGTACCCAAGTGAAGTTGCAAAAACCATCAAGCACTACAACGAAACAGGCACACATGAGGACCGACCCAGGAAAGGAAGATCAAGAGTAACCTCTGCTTCTGAAGACAAGTTCATCCGAGTCACCAGCCTCAGAAATCGCAGGCTATCAGCAGCTCAGATCAGAGACCAGATAAATGCCACACAGTGTTCTAGCAGCAGACCCGTCTCTAGAACAACTGTTAAGAGGAGACTGCGCGAATCAGGCCTAATGGTCAAATAACTGCCAGGAAACCACTGCTAAAGTGAGGCAACAAGCAGAAGAGATTTGTTTAGGCCAAGAAATGCAAAGAATGCATATTAGACTCAGTGGAAATCTGTGCTTTGGTCTGACACGTCCAAATTTGAGATCTTTGGTTCCAACCGCCGTGTCTTTGTGAGACGCAGAAAAGGTTAATGGATGGATTCCACATGCCTGGTTCCCACTGTGAAGCATGGAGGAGGAGGTGTGATGGTGTGGGGGTATTTTGCTGGTGACACTGTTGGTTATTTATTCACAATTGAAGGCACACTGAACCCGCATGGCTACCACAGCATCCTGCCATCACATCCGGTTTGGTTGGACGATCATTTATTTTTCAACAGGACAATGACCCCAAACACACCTCCAGGCTGTGTAAGGGCTATTTGAAGAAGAAGGAGAGTGATGGAGTGTTGTGGCAGATGACCTGGCCTCCACAGTCACCGGACCTGAACCCAATCGAGATGGTTTGGGATGAGCTGGACCGCAGAGTGAAGGCAAAGGGCCAACAAGTGCTAAACACCTCTGGGAACTCCTTCAAGACTGTTGGAAAACCATGTCAGGTGACTACTTCTTGAAGTTCATCGAGAGAATGCCAAGAGTGTGCAAAGCAGTAATCAGAGCAAAGGGTGGTTATTTTGAAGAAATTAGAATATAAAACATTTTTTCAGTTATTTTACCTGTTTTTGTTAAGTACATAACTCCACATGTGTCCATTCATAGTTTTGATGCCTTCAGTGAGACTCTACCAATGTAAACGGTCATGAAAATAAAGAAAACACATTGAATGAGGTGTGTCCAAACTTTTGGCCTGTACTGTATATAGCCACATGGGGTCTGGAAATAAGCGTAAGTGCATGCAGTTCAGATATTTATTTAAACAGGGAATGATACTAAACATCTACACATGAATACTTAGAACTTACATAATATGGCAAGACAAGCATATACAGGTACACAAAAAATTACAATATTGTGAAAAAGTTAAACCTTTCTTGACATTCCTTTCAGAAACTGAAATCTATGTTATATCGATTTATTACACATACTGTAGGGTGAAATGTCAAGCCTTTAGTGATTTGTGATCATTGTGAATACACCACACACAGTCACCACAACGAAATTTGTCCTCTGCATTTAACCCATCACACGTGCACACGTGCAGCAGCGGGCAGCTATCAACAGCGCCCAGGGAGCAGTGAAGTGGGGACGGTACCTTGCTCAAGGGAACCTCAGTGGTTCATTGAACCTGCAACCTTCTAATCTCAGGGGCAAAGTGAGGCCTAACCACTGCCCCACTTTATTTCTTGGAAATAAAACTATTAAAAATAAATAAAAATTATTGTGAAAAAGTTAAATCCTGGAAAGTCATGGTGTCACATCCTAAATGGCTAATAAACTCAAAACACCTGCAAAAGTCTCCTGAGCCTTTAAATGGTCTTAGTCTGGGTCAGGAGGCTACATAATCATGGGGACGGTCATTGACACCCTCCACAAAGGATGGTAAGCCACAAAAGGTCATTGCTATAGAAGCTGGCAACAGAGGCACTACACACAGATGAAGCCTAGATATGCGCTACAAATGTCACATTCCTTGTGCCAAGCCACTCCTGAACCAGAGACAATGTCAGAAGCATCTTACCTGGGCTAAGGAGAAAAAGCACTGGATTGTTGCTCATTTGTCATTGTTTTCTGAAGTCCACACTCAACACAGCATCTACCAGGAAATCTTAGAGAAATTCATGCTTCCTTCTGCTGACTAGCTTTATGGAGATGCGGATTTCATTTTCCAGCAGGACTTGGCACCTGCCCACACTGCCAAAGGTACCAAAAGCTGGTTCAATGCCAAGGGTGTTACTGTGCTTGATTGGCAGCAAACTCACCTGACCTGAACTCCATAGAGAATTTATATGGTATTGTCAAAAGGAAGATGAAAGATACCAGACCCAATAATGCAGACAACCTGAAGCTGCTATCAAAGCACCCAAGCTTCCATTGATCCTCAGCAGAGCCACAGGCTGATCTCCTCCATGCCACGCTGCATTGATGCAGTTATTCATGCAAAAGGAGGAACAACCAAGTATTGAGTGAATAGGAATGAACATACTTTTCAGAAGCCTGACATTTCTGTTTAGAATATCCTACCTTATGTGATATTCTAATTTTCGGAGACTTTAGAATTTTGGCTTTCTATTATCTGTAAGCCAAAATCATTAAATTCCAAGAAATAAAGGTTCGACATATTTCACTCTATGTGTAATGAATCTATATAAATATATATGAATTTCACTTTCTGAAAAGAATGTCAATAAATATTGAACATTTTCACAATGTTTTATTTTTTTTAGATGTACCTGTATATTACAGTGAAGATTGGAGTGGTGACAACAGAGATAGTAGAGGAGAATCAGGCAACAGACCACAGTGACCAAAGACAGTGGTGAACAGCTGAAGTCTTTGATCAAGCAGGTATGGGCAAAGATTTACAAAAACTTGGCATTAAAATAAACTCTGTAGGAAATTTGGTGTTTTCTTTGCTTCTTTGTGATATCGTCATGCTAAGAGTGAAGAAAAAAAAATTGTTGTAGAGGCTTATGAGTTTGGCAAGAGATTAAAAAAATTATGCATGTATACAATTTTCATGATTGTACCCTATCTTCCAATCTTCCATGGATGAGATATTTCATGATATGATCGATTATTTTCTCCTCATTTACATTAATGACCTCTTAATATTTTATATGACCTTTAAATAGAAATATTTTAATATGTTCAAAGGGTTCTCCAAATACTTGAACATTCATGGACTACAGAAGGATAAGCCAAAGTGAAAGGAGTCTAAGGATGGCCAGTGCCAGAGACATGGAAAAAGCTCCAATAATTTGCGTTTCGCTGTCAGTTCATCTGTAACTTCAGTGCCATAGCAACCCCACTCACAGCACTGTTAACGGGTCATCCCGGTGGTTCTTGTTCCCACCTACTTCAATGAAAGCATTTACTCGTCTCAAGGCCAAGAATACAAAAGCTGTCCTCTTGCAACCTGTCCTCTGCCAACCTGTTCTGAACCTGTTGTGAATGTTGAAAACTTTCATATAGGGGTAGGGACCATACTGCGATAGAGGCAAGGTGATACCTCCATATTGCTTGTTTGTTTATTTCAGACAAGCTGCTAAAAGGAACTATGTGGGGAATAAGGAACTTTGTGCCTGAAGACACAGGCACAAGAGGGGTGAAAAACCAATTTATTGTTTATATAGGTCATACACTGCCATCAGTACAGAACACCCTGGTATTACTAAAATGATCAAGTTCTTATCTGTCAAATTCCAGATGGTCCAGCCTGTCATGTCTTGCTCGGTCTGTGTGCAGTAAATGGCTATCAGAGGAAAACTGTCTGATCTCCTACAGCCCTTGACCACAACCACAGACCATAGTGTCCCATTGTAGTGGACTTTACTACTGATCATGTCCCTTTGGATGGATTCCCTACTGTAGCAATCATCATATAACGCTGCTACCAAGTCTGACATCAGTGACATCAGCGCATCAGAGTTTTCAGAGCTGGAATAGTCTATATACTAATGTCTGAGTATCACCCTGGAAATAATGGGTAAGTAGAGAGGCTACATCATGATATTGGGCAGTTTATACATCAGTACTGCTTGTCAGCCCAACATGACTGGGTTAAGTAAATTATTTGCGCAGAATACGGACAACAGTCCGTTAAAAAAAACCTTTTTAATGTGTTCTAGGAAATGTGTTCTGTTTGTACTGGATATTGAACTGTCATGTTCTTGGAGTAGATGAACTAAATCAATGGAGTGAGAGGATGTGGTTGACTGCACACATCCATTTAGGATGAGCCATAGATTAATGCAAATGACAAGCAGATTGTGCTTGTTGGCCCACCTGTTTCTTTCACCGAGATGGGTGGGTTTGGCTGTCAACAAAAAAACCTTCGGTTGAAGCTCTCATTTAAAAAGCTGGGTCCAAAGTTCATTGGTTCGTTTAAAATTACTAAGTGCATCAACCTGGTGACATATCAGCTGCAACCACCTGCTCTCTATTGTGTGCACCCCACATTCCTTGTCTCATTGCTCCAGCCCATGCATTACAGTCCCATGCATCCTCTGTCTGATGGGACAGCGGAGCCTCAATATTAAGAGTTCCTTAATATTAAGGGTTATATGGTGTATGCTGTCAAGGCTGTTTGCCAAGGATGGTTGGAATATCTTTTAGACTGGTAGATCTATAGTCCTGAGGACCAGTCATTAAGATGTTTCAGGATCACAGTCTGAAACTTTGCTTTTCCTTGTGCTATGCACTGAATGTTGTTCTGCATTAATGACCTATTCTGGCTTTCTTACCCATGCTTGCTTTTCTGGAATTTGATTTTTGCCTTATTGAATAAACTATGTTAGCACACTAGAAAATCCACTAAGAAATGTCTTAAAAGAAATGATTTTTTTAAAAATCCCATTGAAGTGCTTTATGGGATTTGAAAACGGCAGTACATGCAAGAAAATCTCATCTTGAACATTTCACACTCAAATGTTTAACTCAAATGAAAAAAAAAATTGTAAGAAGGGTCAACATTACTGCTACTGCTGCTGCTTTTGGTGGGTGGGCATATGATGAACCTATCACTGATGCATCCTTGGTCTGCTTGGTGTCTGGACCATTAGGCAACACAGGAAACCCCACTGTGATTGTGTCCACAGTCTGCCTCCACTCGTATGACCAGTCTCGTATGACCAGTAAGTGATATAAATGCCATTACACATTTAGCAGTTTCATTGTAAGGATGTAATTTACACAATGTAAACAAGTATATGACAAATCTAAAACATCTAGCAATAAAAATTTATTCCCTAATACATCCACTGTCATAAGCATATAACAAATCTTAATTGTATTTAATTAAGCATGTAAAGACAAATCATGACAAAGCAACCTTTAATAAATCTGGAATAATTAAAATATGAAATTATCCGACTGGTAAATACCATCTACTCAAGCTAAGTATGCTAGGCATGTGAAACAAAATGCTGCTTGATAAAATGTTTATAAAGTAAAACTATAGTAACATTTGAATTCATATGCAATATAATTGTTACTGAATATACTAATGAATCTCTGACATTTCTATTATCAGTGCATTATTTAAGGCATAACACATGTCATGGGTGCAAAATATAATGGGGCAAAAAAGTATTTGGCAGCCACAGATTAAGTTGTCCCACTTAAAAAGATGAGAGTCTGTAATGTTCATCATAGGTTCACTTCAACTGTGAGAGACAGAATGCAAAAAAAGTCCAGGAAATCACATTGTATAATTTTTAAAGAATTTATTTGTATAATGGTGCAGAAAACAGGCATTTAGCTCCTACAAACAAGCAAAAATTCTGGCCCTTATTATTTAGGAATCTCTTCTATCCTTCACTCGTTACCAGTATTAATTGTTATCTATATAAAAGACACCTGTCCACACCTTCAAACAGGTTCCAACCTCTACCATGGCCATGACCAGAGAGCTGTTTATTGACACCATGGACAAGATTGTTCACCTGCACAAGACTGAGATGATCCGATCTACAATAGGCAGCAGCTTGGTGAGAAGAGATTAACGGAGCAATTATTAGAATATGGAATAAATACAAGATTACTGACAATCTCCTGGAGCGCCATGCAAGATCTCACCTTGTGGGTACAAATAATCTTGAGAACAGTGAGGAAACAGCCCAGAACTATACGGGGGGAACTGGTCAATGACCTGAAGACAACTGGGACTACAGTAACAAAGGTTATTACTAGTAATTATTATTTTGAGTGCTGCAGTCCCCCTGCTTAAGCCAGCACATGTCCTAGTCCAGCTAAAGTTTGACAGAGACCATCTGGAAGTCATGTGGTCAGATCATGAGACCAAAATGGAACTCTTTGATATAAACGCCACTCACCGTGTTTGGAGGTTGAAGAATGTACTGTGAAGCATGGGGGTGGAAACATTATGCTTTGGGGCTGCTTTTCTGCAATAGGGACAGGACGACAGATCTGTATTAAGGAAAGGATGAATGGGGCCATGTATGACATGAAATGTGGCTGGATCTTCCAGCATGACAATGATCCCAAACACACTGCCCAGGCATGACGGAGTGGCTACGTAAAAAACATTTCAAGGTTCTGGAGTGGTCTAGCAAGTCTCCGGACTTCAATCCAATAGAGAATCTGTGGAGAGAGATGAAAGTTTTTTTCAGTTCATGGATGAATCTAGGTAGGAATTTAGCCAATGTTTTTTTTATGTGTATAAACTTTGCTTGTAATGCTTTATTAATCATTAATCATTTCATTCAGATGTTTCTTGCAATAAATATAATAATAATGTTTACAATTATGCAAAATAAAGTAAAGTAAAGCATAAAATTGTGTTCATGTATTTTACTTCTGTAGAAATAACACAACAAACAATTAATATAAATCGAAGCATCACTATTTTAGCATATAGAACAAACCATGGACAAATAATCACATGAAGAAGAAGGTCAAACACTGACTTTCAACACCCTAGCCAGGAGTTATGGAGGGTTATATTCAGAAGAGAATATAAAAACACAAGCCAAGAGAGTGTGTAATCCTACAGGCAGTATGATTTTAGGAAAATCAGGTATAGTGTAGTATAGGCAAGTTGAGTTATAGTAAAGTAATGCTGATTGATGATATATTGCAGTCTATTAATTTTAATGATGTTGTAAAAACAATATTGAAATATATATGTAAATATTATAAAGTATTATAAATAAATAAAACCATACATACTTTGGCTATGTACAATCGTACGTAACTAAAAATGAAACGTATATTTAGGATACAGGCTCTTTAATTCTAATAAGTTCAGTCAAAGAAAAAAAAACAACTAACCCACTCCCCCACAATCACATAGGAAGACTGGGATTTCCTCCCATGTTAGCAAAATGACCAGAAGGAGTCCCCCTTGTTAATCGGCCTAATCAACAGGTAAATGTAAATAAACTCAAAACTACAATAAATTATTTGGTTGAGTTATAATTATTTGTGCAGAAGATTATGATTCATGGGAAGAATTCTGAATTTTGTGTAAAATATTTTTTATGAAATAATAAATCATTCTACAGTCTGGGTTAATATATTACAAATTATTTGTCAAAATGTATATTGGCATTTTTGAGTGTTTTATTCAATATTTTAAGTTTCTTAATTTGTATTTACTTTTTAAATATTTTAACATTCATTGAACAAGAACAGCGTAACTGTACTTTTAAGCGGCAAAATTGGCTGCACTGATTCCAAACTTTTGAAATGTTAGTGTTTTTATGGTGAGCCATTTGAGAGTAATATTTGTGTCATGCCTGCACATCATAAAACAGTGATAAAAATCACCATTTTATCAAATGCTGGGTTGTTAAAGTTGAATTCTAACAGGAAGGTTTTTACAAACTGAGGCCCCTGAAGTGAGCTAGGCTAACTATACACCCTTTACACCCTTTAAATTTATATTTTTCAACTCATAAAATATACTATCATATATTTAATGTTGTCGTCCTATGTTTTATTTATACTTACACACGTGCTTTAAGGTTTAGTTGTTTTCTGTTCCAACTAAGACGACAGTCATCAAAATCACATGACAAATAACTACATAAAATTGCAGTATTAAAAAAAACTGAGACCGATTTTTGAATGTCGCCATCTTTAGTGAGGGACAATAAGCCGCTTCCCCAACTTTAGAAGGGAAATAATAAATGTTTTTATATTTTACCCATTGCATCGTTACATGCATCGACATGATATATAATGTATGTGCTATTTTTAATATTTCAATGAATAATAAAAATAAGCCATATAGAAGAGTTATTTGGTACGTTAGCATAAAAAGCTAATGTAAGATTTTCCTTCGCCATGTTTGTGGTGGGCGCGTTGAGGGAGTGCGCGGGTTTTTTCCCCCACCCGTATTCCAACATGCCCCGTCCTCCTGTTCTGTAATTGGCTACGCATTTCCCCGCGTCTTTGCTAATATTGGTCTCTTGATCACACGCCAATGACTGATTGCGCGCAAATATAGAAAAGTAGCCAATCCTTGTTAAGGGGGCGGGGATTTGTCGTAATACGGGTGGGGGAAAAAAACACCGTTCCCTGCTGTCGAGAACATGGCGGCTTCCAGGCAGGCATGAGAGTGGATACTTCTGAAAAAAATCGGATGAATCTGGTCTGCTGTTTCGAAACAAGACAATTCGGGCGTATCTGAACATTGCATCTCTAATCAAGTATGTATTTAAGGGGAAAAGCATGTTACGGCAACACAGAAAAAAGGCATCTGCCTTCTGTTTTTCTGGCAGCCATTTTTCTTGTGGGAGCTGTAAAGTGGGCTGAAGTTGTCTACAAGATGGCTGCTTCCATCGGGGTTACACGAATTACAATTTAAAATAAAGATGCATATGTGATAGGTTGTTTCATAATGGGAGTTCATTTATTCTTGTTCATTACTGGGCGCCCAAACCCAAAGCTTCAATTGTAGAGATAAAATCCTAATAAATTGAAATAGCTTGCCTTTTGCGTGTTGCATGATCTTTGGAAGCATTTAACGAATTAAAAAGCGAAATGGTTTGCACTTTGATCCAAATCGCGTGAACTGCACGTGCTAATAACAATAATTTAAAGTTGCCGTTGTTTGTAGTGTGATTTTTTTTTCCCATGTCAAGATGGCGACTCCCAGCATAGAGGCGTGAAAATAGCTTTCTGTAGTATTGGGTTTCATATATATGCTCCCTTTCGCTTTACAGTGCACTATGCATATCAGACACACGTGATTATTGCTGTTGTACAGTTTTTAGCAGTTCATAAATGCCCGTGCCTGTCAGGAATGCATGTTTGAGCTACTGCGGTTTGTAATTTTGTGCTCCGAGGTTTTGGGTTACATATGTCGCTTCCATGGACAGATTCTCTTGCATTAAGTTTTTAATCTTGGAGGCTTTTACATATTCCTTTTCAGTTTTGTATGAGATATTTCATACAGCTCAGCTTATCCTATGTTTTGCACATTTCCCGCTTTATTTTTGTATTTTTGCACTTTGCTAATTGCTAAGTGCAATCCCCCAAAAGGTTAAACTTTTGCTGTTAAACTCGTACATTTTCTAACACACACATGCTGCACGTCAGAATTTTGTGCTACGTTTGATTTCTAGCGTTTGCTTTAAACGGCTCATGTTTTCTTTTACTTTTGGACTGTAAGATAATTAGCGAGCGTTAGCTTACGCAACACAGATGCGAACTTTTCTCCTGAGTCAAATCTGGGATGGTCTGGTTGGAGAAGCATGGTAGGCGATGTGTGTTGATGTGATTTGTGTGCGTGTTGTGTTTCAGCTGGGGCCCCATGTCGTCCACCGATTCGGCTCTCTCCGGCTCGGCAGCTTCAACGCTGGCGCCGCGCTGGAAGCGGATACTCGGCTGGTCTGGCCCTGTCCCCCGACCCCGACACGGGCACAGAGCCGTGGCCATTAAGGAGCTTATGGTGGTGTTCGGCGGAGGAAACGAGGGGATCGTGGACGAACTGCATGTATATAATACCGGTGAGTGAGAAGCTACAGTCGCCGTGCTGCTAAGACCGAGCTACAGGAAGTTGACTTCCTTATTCACCGGTGTTGTGCCGAAATCCCCCCTACACAAATCCCCCCCCCCCTGCACGCGCGTCTCCGGCAGGAGTAAAAATCACACTGCCAAAATCTTTTAAAAATTGTTTTGACAGAAGATAAAATCATCCCTCTGTTTGTTCTGCAATGATACTTGTCTGTGATTGGCTGTTATTGTAGAAGTGGCCCCGTCCCAATCCTAAACCTACACTTACACTCTGCATAGTGTGCTAGTCTCATAGTGCTGCATACAACCTAATATATTCTCTCAGCACGTGCAGATTTTCTCTGTATTGCCTAAACGTATCTTCAAGTTCAAACACGCATATATATTTGCAACAAATGTTTATCTCTGTTACTATTACTGCTTATGTACATAGTACATAATGTGCCGCTTTATATCCCTCAATAACCCTCAAATATCGCATTTGAAATGAGAAAATACGAGCGATACACCGAAATACCTGTCTTCAGAAATCAGATGTAGCTTTCGTCTTGTACACATGTTTCATTTGTTTAGTTGAGCAGGTGCAAATTAATTGTATTTAATTTTAGTTTGATGTTGCGGGTTTGCCTGCAGGTCCAGGAACAAGTGCATTTTTGCACTTGAATGATAAAATGAGTGATTTAACATGCAACAAACTAAAATTAAATTGTGTATGCCTACGATGTACAGGTTCCAAAGCTGCAAAGCTCTCATACAACTAATATTTGAATATTTATGTTGTCTTCCTGTTGTAAAACGACCTATGTGCCATATTTAACAAGACTGTGTGCATTTAAAAAATGCTTCGTGCTAACATGTCCATTAAATATCATCTGAAGAAGCTTGTGCTCAGAAGGTTTTTTCAAAGTCAAAGTAAACTTTGTCATCTCTGCTATATACAGTACAGTACACGGAGAGACGAGATGATGAGGCTCCAGCTAAGAATATGGCATAAACAAACACAAGACAATATGACACAGTAGCAGCACAGATCGAACAAATAAGACATGAAGTAGGGATATATATACAAATAGTAGGGAGGGTGCAGTATCTGTGCAGTGTAATAAATATAATGTGCAATTGACTGGCATTGAGTGTGTGCCAGATCAGCAGTTTTTAAAGTGTCAAGTTTAAACAGTTTGTAAACATTGACAGATCCTGAGGATGGGATTGTCCATAGTGCAACCTGTACATCACCCAGACAGTGATGTGTAAAGTGCAGGGGTGTATTAGAGTCAGTTGTTAACAGTCCGTGTGTGTACTGGGGGGAGGAGGAGGAGGGCAGGAAGCGTGTTCAGGAGTCTGATGGCTTGTGGGAAGAAACTGTTCCTCAGTCTGGTGGATTGGGCCCTGATGGTGCAGAAGCGTCTGCGGAGTGTGTCATCTCCATTACAGCTGCTAGGTGCAGGCTTGTACTGGGTAACAGCCTGAATGCCCTGCCATAAACTGCGAGAGTCTCTTGTGTTGTGGAAGTGGCTTTGGATTTTTTGTGCATGTGCACGCTTGGCCTGTCTGA
>JBBIGC010140277.1:1305-20944 GCA_037576955.1 Lepidarchus adonis | reverse complement strand
GAGAGAGAGAGAGAGAGAGAGAGAGAGAGAGAGAGAGAGAGAGAGAGGGAGAGAGAGAGAGAGAGAGAGAGAGACAGCTGAATATGCTGGGATGTTTGGACGTTCTGCCTTATGGAAGAACATTAATAATATAAATCTGTTGCGTCTGAAGGAGCAGCAGTGCTGGGAATTTGGCTCTCAGTCCAGTCGAAGCTCAGTAGCACTGTTGTTTCCTGTTAGTTTGTTGTTTCCTGTTAGTTTGTTTTTTCCTGTTAGTTTGTTTTTTCCTCTGTGTTTGTTGTTTCTTGTTTGTTTGTTGTTTCCTGTTAGTTTGTTGTTTCGTGTGTGTTTGTTTTTTCCTCTGTGTTTGTTGTTTCTTGTTTGTTTGTTGTTTCCTGTGTGTTTGTTGTTTCCTGTGTGTTTGTTGTTTCTTGTTTGTTTGTTGGGTCCTGTGTGTTTGTTGTTTCCTGTGTGTTTGTTGTTTCTTGTTTGTTTGTTGGGTCCTGTGTGTTTGTTGTTTCCTGTGTGTTTGTTGTTTCCTGTGTGTTTGTTGTTTCCTTTTTTTTTGTTGTTTTCTGTTTGTTTGTTGTTTCTTGTGTGTTTGTTGTTTCCTGTGTGTTTGTTGTTTCCTGTGTGTTTGTTGATCCTGTTTGTTGTTACTTATTTTCTGCACCATTATACAAATAAATTATTTAAAAATCATTTAATGTGATTTCCTGGATTTTTTACATTGTGTCTCTCACAGCTGAAGTGACTCTATGATGAACATTAAACACTCTCTTTTTTTAACTTTTTGTAGATGTTAATTTTATACAAAAATAGTTAGTAACTTAATTTGTTTTAAAATATATGATGATGATGATGATGATGATGATGATTATTATTATTATTATTGCTGTTGTTGTTGTTGTTGTTGTTGTTATTTAAACATATGAAATTGCACAATATTTGCATATTAGAGTATTTAATTTACACATCCGCAGCCTGATGGGTTCTAAGCTCGCGAACAGTAACACACCTGGCTGAGGCAGGAGTGTGTGTGTGTAATTGCCATTTTCCGGCTCTTTAGGCCTGGCCTCCGCCGTGCCTCCTACAGTGTGTATTATTGATGAGGTGCTGGAAGTCCCCAAGCCACCCAGACCTGTCTCTCAGCTGAGGAGAAGTGTTTTTCAGGAGCTGACCTCCCTGTGTGAAAATAGTGAAGATCATGAGTGAAGAGTGTGTGAAATCTCTACATATCACATTTAATTAGACGCTCCTCAGGGGTTGTGCTTTTAACCTGATGTA
The DNA here is from genome assembly GCA_037576955.1 of Lepidarchus adonis. Classification (NCBI taxonomy): domain Eukaryota; kingdom Metazoa; phylum Chordata; class Actinopteri; order Characiformes; family Lepidarchidae; genus Lepidarchus; species Lepidarchus adonis. The sequence continues at coordinate 19,678 of JBBIGC010140277.1, read as the reverse complement.
TAAATATTACTCAGCCTACAGCCGTTTAGCCCCGCCCATTCAGCCTAATGTAGCTTCACTCCGCCTATTTAATCTACAGTTCCCACACTGCACATTTCTTTTTACATTTCTTTTATATTTACGCCGACCAGCCAAAACATTGAAACCACTGACAACAAAAGTGATTGACAGTGGCATTAAAGAGCCTGTGTGTCTCCATCTGTCGCTCTCATTCCCTGTGTGTCTCTCTCTCTGTCTATCTCTCATTCCCAGTGTGTGACTCTCATTCCTTATCTTGCTTTTAGTTGATCTCACTTTCTCTCTCTGTATTCCCCCCTATTTCTCTCACTTTTTCTCACACTCTCTCATCTCCCCTCTCTCTGTTTTTCCCTATTTCCTTCCTTTCTCCTTCTCTCTCTCTCTAGCTCTGTATATCTCTCTCTTATTCCTCCCTCCCCCCCTCTCTCTCCCTCCCTTTCTCTTTCTGTCTCATTTCCCTCTTTTTCTCTTCATCTTTGTTGTTTGACTTACACCTTTGTGTTTAGATTGTGCTTCATGTGCATCGTCTTGTTATTTATTTATTTATTTATTTATTTATTTATTTAGTTAGTTAGTTAGTTAGTTAGTTAGTTAGTTAGTTAGTTAGTTAGTTTGTTTGTTTGTTTGCTTGCTTGCTTGCTTGCTTGCTTGTTTGTATGTGCTTCTCTAAATCCAGTCTCCTCTGACATTTCTCCTCACTGTAACAAGCGATGACCTTTCACAAAGTATCCAGCGGCCGCTCCAGATTCGGCATCTCCTGCATTTTGGTGACGCTGTCGAACTCACTGGCCTGTAGTGCATCAGGGGAGGTGGTCTGTTTTAAACAGGCACTCAGTAACATGCCTGCCCCGGTAACGGGCTTATTACTGCGTCAGCTCAGGCAGATTCCGCTGGATAACTGTTGGTCAAAGCAAGTTCTCATTAGATCCAAATAGCCTGGTGGGGTTCTTCACTCCACACAGCAGAGACCTGCCTGCTTTTAAAGGAAGGGGTCTTACAACCCGACCAGGTGCCACAGTGAAAGCAGACCCACTAGAAACAAAGAATTAATAACTGGTAAAAGAGGTTTTCTGTTTTATTGATCACTTCACAAAAAAAGGAAAAAATAAATAAGGTTGCTGTGTATCGTACACAATATTAGAATATAGGCGTTAGTTTCTATATTTTAGTATATCAACAAACACTATGCATTTAATATCATGGTTTCCCATGTCTTGCCTGTCTTGGTTTTATCACATGTCCTTATCATGCTCTGTGATTCTTTTATTCACATGTTCATTACCCTCACCAGGTGTCCCTCATTTTTTTTTTGAGTCGGCCCCTGTGGCCTTTGTTCCGTGTTCTTTTGTCTCTATGTAGACGTGTCTCTCAATGTTTAGTGTCAATGTTCCTTTGTTATCGCATATTATATAGCATATTGCAAGTTCTGTATTTTAGTATAGGTCCCTAAATTTACTTCCTTAAACCCCTCAGCATGTTACATATGATCTGAAACATCAACACAGATGTATGGACCAAAAATTAGCTAATGTATTCTAGATAATAAAAACATGTTGAAATTGAACATTACATTTGAAAAAATATCAGATAGAAATATTAAAATAAGTATCAGAGACTGTGGGAGTTTTTTAAACAGTTATTCCTGCTGCTGTTAATTTCATTTAGAGTTTCACACTCCTGTGTGACCACAAAGCCACTGAGCCACTGCCTTAGAACAGGATGTCCTCAAACAACATTTAGAGTCTCGTGTTGATACAGACAGCAAGTGCCTGTAACCATGAAAGCTTAAACAATGTTTCTGACTCTAGCATTATTTTATTTTAGGTTTATGTCATATATATGGGAATCCCTCCTAAAATGGCTGAAATGTTAGCCTAACACAGGCTCGTTTGCTATTGTTGCTTTGTTGTTGGTAATGTGAGGCTGACATTTGTGCAGAATGACAGATTTAGCAGCTAAATCATAATCATCCATGCAGTAATTATCCAGTGAGAGGCTCTTACTTGCTTTGTTAAATCTGCAGGCAGTGTATATCACCATAATATCGTTATCGTGAATTTGTTTGGCCTCGATAATCGCATAGAGAAGTTGGTATCGGGACAACTGTGGTTTATACAGAAATTAAAGTTCTCCGTCGCTATGATGGACCTTTGTCAATTGGTCAATATCTGGCATTTTGCGAATTAAAAAATCATGTTATTGTAACTTTATGGCATTTGCAGGGCTACACACTCTCTTGCATTGAACCTAATAATATAAAATTTGTGATTTTTAAGCAAAGAAACAACATGTCAAAACACACGTTTGCTTTCCACCCAGCTATTCTGTTCAATTCGCACGGTGTGTTTGTGTGGGTAGTTGTCCCACTAACAGGCTGCTTCTGTGTTCCACTGCCTCCGTCCCCCTTCTCGCTGCTTCTCAGAGCCTCCGCTGTAATTGATTGCGTGTGAGATGGTCTGAAGAGGAGCGTTTGTTCCTCAGGGGACAGGAAAGGTTCCCACACTTCTTCACTCTATTTTCAGATGAATCCTCCCTCTTCTTTGGACAACTTTTCTCTCATCGACACCAATGTTCTGCTACATATAGGAATCACCATGAAACTCCTCTATAGGTGTAAATGCACAGGGGTTTCCTCTATAAGGGCGTTTTTAACTGATCAGGATTGGCTCGAGCATGAATGCACTTCAGGCTGCTGTATGGATACGGGAATCAAATCTGCGACCTTTAGGTCACAAACAGACGTGACAGGGGCCACAGCATTCGATGTGTTACTCCATAACACAACACTTGAAGATAGAAGAGAAAGTAGAAACACCTTCCTACCAATCAACGGCAGCTATTTGTGGCTTGTGGTATTGCAGCATGAGGTGATCAGAAAAAACAAATTGGTAAGTGCAATGGGACAAAGACTAGTAAGGATGCTGTTCATTTACCAGTCACCTCAGCCATCATTGCTGCAAGAATGATTCGACAGGTGCTACCATTGTGCATATGTAATCTGAGCTGCATAACTGGTAAATGGAGTTGTGTGATACAGCTCATTAAGTGGGAATTCATGCAATTATCACAGGCAATGAGGACTTTTTTCATTCACTGGCTCATCAGACAAACACAGCGCTTTGTTGATTTAGGCCTAGACTTCCTACTTTAGGTCCCATTGTCCAAACCTCTCTTTGTGTGCCGAGAATTAGAATGCCCGAACCTGAGCGCATCCCCGCGGACACCGCGTTAATAATCTCGTTATCAGTTTAATGAGGCGATTAGAATGCAGCAAGCAGGTCGGGCGGCGGCGACGGGCTGTGGCTCATTCCGTCGATTCTGTTTGTGTGTGTGTGTGTGTGTGTGTGTGTGTGTGTGTGTGTGTGTGTGTGGTGGGGAAGGGTGCTAGTGAGCGGTTAGCCATTAGCCGTTAGCGAAGCGGAGGTCTCACTCCCTGCCTCCCGCCTGCGCCGGGGGAACCATGTAGGGAATCGAGAAGGTGAGCGGATACTCGGCCCGCGGTTGCCATGGAAACAGGCAGGCAGGAGCGCTGCTTCCACTGGAGATGCGGGACCGTCAGGAGAAGCTCTTTAGCATCCGCCTCTGACACACACACACACACACACACACACACACACACACACACACACTCATGCAAACACTTCTTTCGCCACTACTGTGCAGAACATGTGTATGTGTATATGTATATGCGTAGTGCCTTCCACTCACTGACCACTTTATAAGAAACAACACCTCCCTATAGCTCCACTATACAGGTGCAGGTGAAGACTGCAGTTCATCTTCTGCTGCACAATTGATCAGACCCTTGAACCCATTCAGCATGGGACAGTGAAGTGTCTGTCCTTGTTACTGTGCCATTAAGACTGATATATGTAAATGAGATCTGTTCTGATTGGCTCCTCAGTATTGTGCATCATTCAGTAAAGCAGTCAAGACTATAATACAAGCAAGAAGGGGCGGGGCTAAATAAATGTTTCTGCACTGGCTATATATATGGAAAGACATTGTTTTTTGTCATAACCAGTATACATTCAGTTACACCTATAGGCCTTTAGGAATGTCATGATGATATTGAGTAGTGTTTACAGCATCAAGCTTTTTAAAATTAATTTTTTGGGGACAAAAATAACTTCTTACCAATTAACATAATAATACATACATACATACACACATTTGTATAGCACTTATAATGCAAATGCAAAATGCTTTTACAATATACAGAAAATTATAATATTTATAAAAGTATTATCAAAGTACAATAACTATAATAAAAAAGAAAAGATTTTTAAAAGAATGTGACAAAATAGTCAAGGTTCAAAATGTAAGTTTTAGTTGTGATTTGTATCATTTTTTTGCACTCACGTATATCTTAGAATTTCACATGGAAACACATTTCTCACATTTAAATAACACACCATTCAAAAACATTGCACATCCCATGTGGTGAGACAGAGATGTTTTTACAGTCGATCGGAGAGAAAGATTCCTCTGCTGTTTCACACAGTGAGCAACAAAGAAACGGTGATAAGGAGCTTATGGCAGGTCTGAGGAACAGAGGATCCTGCCCTGTTCTTCAAATAGAAGAGTCTAAAAACACCTTTACCTTTACCTTTCTGGAAGCAGAGAGAATGCTGAAGGAAAGCAATGTAAACTGAGATTTTTTTAAAACCATTCTAAAAGGTTGGAGGCCATGGAGGACATCCCTCTGTTTAAACAAAGACCATCCACCAATCTGTAATGGAAACCATAGACCACAAATGTGTGCTGCACCATTAAAAGTATATACAGTACGTGAATAAATAAATAAACTGTGAACTATGTGTGTGTTTACCAGAGGTGGACTACCAAACTTAAGTACAGATACCACTACTCAAATGTTACTCCACTACAAGTGAAAGTACTGAAGTACTTGCTTCCAAAAATACTAATAAATATAAAAATTAAATAAATAAAATATTTATTGCAGAGTCAAAAATGCTATAAAATTGTATATATGTAATTATACATGAGGTGACCAGATAAAACAAATCGGTCAGTGCAATGGGATAATGTGAGTTCGGCAGGGGTTTGCTTCCCCATTAAATACGTCACCTCAGCCATCGTCACTGCATGAGAGATTTGGCAGTTGCCCCCATTGAACACATGGAATGTGCACTGTGGAATGGGGCTCAATATTTAAGAAATTCTCAGTGGCACCTCAGTCCTTGAGAGGACTTTTTCCATTCACGGGTTTGCAAATATGTTTACTGAACAGCTCTAGCGATTTCCTGAGTGCAGAATAGTGAGGTTTCTGTATTACATTACAATAGAGTAGTTCCAGAAATGAAAATTACACAGTTGTGTATTGTAAATACTACTGTTTGTAAGATTTTTTGGTTGTTTATGTACATAAGATTATCCTAATGTTTACTTTTGTTCCTTTTTGTCTGTATAAGAGCTCTGTAACACCTACATTTCCTCATTTATGGAATATTAAAGGTTTATTCTATTCTATTCTATTCTATTCTATTCTATTCTATTCTATTCTATTCTATTCTATTCTATTATATTATATTCTGACATATAACTGGTACATTCAATATTGTACAAGAGTGAACAATAACCAGTGATAGAGTAAATAAAATAAAGTGTATGTGATGGTGGAAATGGCCTGAAGGAGCTCAGTATTGACCACCTCTGCTCTACCTCTACACCATCATGGTAGATCTACTACAGGGCAGCCTGGAGAGTTCCCATGGCAGCCACCACGACGAACCTTCCGCCCGAAACCCGACATCTCGTTTGTGCTGAAATATCTGCCGGACGAACCCTTCACCGCAGTAGCCTCCTACACTAATTGCCGCAGAGTTTATCTGAAAGAATTCTGCACAGACAAACTCAGGGGGGCGTCGTGCTACAGATATCTGCGGAAGTACTGACGGCTTCCGATTAAGACCAATAATCTTGTTAATGAAGTCGGGCTCTCCTGCGAACCACGAAATGCATTTCGAATAAATCCATTTTGCCCCAGGCAATGACTCTGCACTCTGCTGCCTTTCTATTGAACAGGCTGGAGGGATGTTCGCCTGGAAATAGAGAGCAGGGCTGCTTCAGGTTCCCCTGGAGCTAAAGCCGTAAGTAGTCATCAGGCTTTAGGAGCTGGCAGAGCAGCCACTGTCACTAATGCAGCTTTTAGAGAGTGGAGTCAAATAGCAGTGGTGAGGACTAGCATGGAACTATTAGGATGGGAACAGCTCTCGGGCTGGAATTAGGGTTTTTTGAGTTTTTGAAACCCTTCAAAACATTTTATATGTTTATATGAATGTTCCTGAAACATCATCCCTACCAGTAGATGAAGGAAACTTAGTTAAACAAACAGCACAACAATTACTATATTTGGTCATGTATTTATTGAAAAAAATACATTTTAGCCCCATTCCTTCATAGAGAACAGCTTCAGCTTTGGATGTTGGAGGGTTTCCTCACATGATTGTAGGGTTCTCGGGGGCGATGCACACATAAGCGGCAAACCCGAGTATCGAAACCAGAACTGGCATGATCCCAGCAGACGGCCTGGAGGAGAAGAGGCGGCGAGGCCTAATTATCTCCAACAGACACAAAAAAGGCGTAGGCTAAACTATACTAACAACAGAAAGACCTGTAAAAAAGGAAAGAAAAACTTAGAGGGGGAAACCCTAAAAAAAATAGGAGATCTAAGAGAAGAAAAAATAAATCTAAAGCAAACTGATACTAGGGAAATAAACAAGGAAGGTAGAAGAGAGCTACGGCTCTACAAGCTACGATTCTCAGAAGAGTGATGGCTTGATCTGGCATGAAACATCCAAGACATAGCACTGAGCGAACTGAGGCGAGAAGTTTTGTAGCCAACCTTGATGAGCAACAAGCTTCAGGTGTGCACCTGTTGCAGGCTTGAGAACCTGGCAGGCGGGGCTCCTTTAGGCGGAGAATGGAGGCACTGCGGACCCTCTTGTGGCGAAAGGTGGGAGCCCCGGCCCCCGGACCCTACAATGATCTACTTGTTTTAGGTCTTTCCACAACATCTTAGCTGGATTAAGGTGGAGACTTAGACTTAGGCCATTCCGGAACATTCTCTTGTGTGTTTTCAATTGTTGTCTTGCTGCATGACTCACCGTCTCTTAAGATTAGAATTCACTGTTTTAATGATGACGAGCCATGCAAGCTCAGACGCAGCAAACAGGCCAGACCATGACACTCCCGCCACCATGTTTCACAGATGAGGAATACAGTGTTCTATTTTGGCTTCATCTGTCCACAAAAAGTTCACATGATTTATAGTAATCTGTAGATGATTACTATAAGCAATTCCTTTCTCATTTCTGCCCTCTCATGTACACTAGTTTTCAGTTGTTTGTTGTGAGGGACTTTAGCAAGTTTGAGGCCTTTAGGTGCTTAGTTACTCTGGGTTCCTTTGTAACCTCTCAACTGTTTCATCCCTTGCAGTTGGAGTTATCGTTGATGGTTGACTACTCCAGGGAGGTAACAAGGTTCTTGAATTTCCTCCATTTTTACACAGTCTGCCTGACTGTTGACTGGTGCAGTCCAAACTTTGGTTAATGCTGGTTCTGATAGAAAGGGGTCATTCACAGACCTGCTCACTATTATTGGCTTCAAGTTCATTTTATTGACTCCCGAAGGAAAATCGTTTTTGCAGTAGAGTCCTCATAAATCCACCCATTTATTATTGACAAAAACATAAAAGAAAATTAAAAGATAAGAATTAATAGAAATAGACATAAAAACAAAAGAAATACATGAATAACAAAGAATAAATATTGAATATTTCCTCTTCCATCATTGTGCTGTAGCTGTCTAAAAAAGGACTTCTCCCTAAAGACTTTGCTTAAACATCACTCCAACATCAATGTGCTTTCAGAGCAGTGTGTTTGACTGGGGACTGATGGGGCGGGTGGGATGGGTGGGTTTGGCTTGAGGGAGGGGATCGGCTACATCTCAACACTTATTGCTTTTCATTTCCCACATGCTGTTTCCGTTCATTATTTACTGTATCCGTCCCTGTGGACCATCGCAGTGGCCTTTCACTGCTGTCTGAAGCTAATGTGTCATTTTAGAGCAGCTTGCTGGAGACAAGGTCTTATCTGCTCTACCTCTCCTCCACTGGATTGAATTTACAGCTTTCGAGAACCTCAGGCCTTCTCCTCTCTATTTAATTTGTCTCCTCGAAAATGACGAAGTCTGCACTTATTGGCTTGTTGGAGCCGTGGTGGTTCTCAGCCAGAGTCGGCGGATGTGGTCTTGTTTACGTCCTGTGTGTTTTCTTCAACTCCTTGCTCCGAGAAAAGTTGTTGTAAAATATTAAGCCATGAAACAAAACAAAAGAAGAACCCTCACAAGAGCGAAATCTCTGGGACAAATTAAATATTGTGTTTGTTTTTTTTTTAAATACAATGTTAAAATACATAATGGATCATTTTGTGCACAAATCACAGTTGCTCCCACATCAAATCAACAGCTGCCATTAAACAGAATGTTTTATTGTAGCATAAAACTGTCCATATTTTAATTATAGCATAAATTATTGTTTAACTTTTTTATTAATCTATTTTCCATTTGTAATGTGATTAAAACAATTTACATCTGAATGTTTTTTAATCCAATAACAACTGATATCTTAAGACATTTTATAAAAGTGAAATTGAAATCTCTGTGTGTATCACTGATAATTTCTCTTTTTTTTACTTTTACTACATTTATTTTGCATTTATTAAAAAAACATGTATTTGTAGCACATTTGAAAAGAATAACAATTGATATATGAAGGTGGGAATATTATAAAAATATATATGTATGTATGTGTGCAAATCACTCTCAGTATATAGGACAATTATTCATGTCCATAGATGCATTATTCTCTATTTTGTATGAGGTTTTTTTTTGTTTTTACAGATTTTAACACCTTTATAACAATTTAAATAAAAACTTTAAATCTTAACATTTGCTTTCTTTTATATGTAATATGTAATTATATGCAATTATGTATTTTTTTAATGTGTGGAAAACAATTTCTATAAACGAATAATAATTGATATTTAAAGCATAGGAATTTAATGTTGATAATTTAGATAATAATTATAATAATTTTAAATAATAAATTATGTGTATGTGTACATTCCACTCCCAGCAGGATGTACCATAGGAGAAATGCATTTTCTTATTCATGTAGATATATAGCTACGGTAGAACCGGAACTGTCCATTTGTTAAAGCGTCTTGTTCTCTGTCTCTTGCAGAAACTTGTCACGGAATCCTCTGAGCACTCTTTCCTGGCAGCTTTTCCAGCATCTGCAGCTTATTGATCTGTAAGTACACCTGCTTCTCACTTCCCGTGCTGATGGCAGTTTCACATCATTGCTTCTTACACCAAACACCTTCAGGCTGGTGCTGTGGTGTTCTGCACCGACAGTGCCCACCTGTAAAGCCCACCTGTAAAGTCCACCTGTACAGTCTACCTGTACAATCCACCTGTACAATCCACCTGTAAAGTCCACCTGTACAGTACACCTGTAAAGTCCACCTGTACAGTCCACCTGTACAATCCACCTGTAAAGTCCACCTGTACAATCCACCTGTAAAGTCCATCTAAAGTTCACCTGTACAGTCCACCTGTACAGTCCACCTGTACAATCCACCTGTAAAGTCCATCTAAAGTTCACCTGTACAGTCCACCTGTACAGTCCACCTGTAAAGTCCATCTAAAGTTCACCTGTATGTCATGTTTTTTGCACTAATCTCACACTATGACGCATGCAGTGTTTCAGAGCAGGAAATACTACAGTAATATAATGAACCAAAAAGACTAGAGAAACAGCCTTTAGTTTTTATGTCTCAATACCGACCAACATTTGCCAGGCATCCACAGTAAGTAGCTTTAACAATGGTTAAAACATTTTTAATAATATATAGCTCTTAGAAAACATTAACCATACATATATAAATTTGACCAATTTCATTTTTATTTTATTTTCATATGATTTCTTTACATTTGTGAAAGTGATTATTTGTCATTGTGAACACACCACAGCACACAGTCACCACAACAAAATGCCTCCTCTACATTTAACCCATCACACGTGCACACGTGGAGCAGCGGGCAGCAGTCGACAGCACCCAGGAGCAGTGAAGTGGGGGCGGTACTTTGCTCTAGGGTTTCTCAGTGATGCCCGGGCTGGGACTTGAACCTGCGACTTTCAGATCTCAGAGTCCTAACCACTAGACCAACACTGCCCATTTGTAATGCATGAGCACTGATTGCCGCTAAACAAGAAACGAGCCACTGCGAGATGGCAGCACGACCTCTAGAGGTGCCACCCCCCCGTTAGCCAGGAAACACTGCCCCCTGCCGGTGCTCCAGACATCATCCTCATACATTATAGCATTGTACAGTATATTATAGTATGTAATAATAAAAGCATTTGAAAATGTCCTTCAAATGTCCTTGCACGTCATTTTCATATCAATTTTTTGATGTATTTCTAAATGTTCTATTTTCTATTGGCATTTTTATTTCTTATTTCTATTTGTATTATATCTGTATAACAAATGATATTAATTGTTGTATATTGTAAAGCACTTTGAGCTGAGCTGCAACCCAATGATAATGACAATGATAAATAATAATAATTATGTGTAAAAAAATTAATTTAGATTTTTATTGCATGCAACTGCCGGTGTTTCTCCAACACCTTAAGTGCCTAAGGCCATTCAGTTATCCATCCTAACTACTGCAAACCTGGAACAGTCCTCATCACAATACGGTTTCAAGTTCTTATGCTCCTGCTTCAAACACATCAACTTCTAGAACTAACTAATAGATCCCGCCCCCCTGACAGGAGCCACTGTCATGAAATAACTGGAGTCAATGTTCCTCACTTCACCTGATGGTCTTAATGTTATGGCTGATCACATTTCTGTGGTAGACTGTGGTGCGGTACTGTTTGTAGATCGCAGTGCGTGAATACAGTGTCAGAAGTGTGTCTGCTACAGATGGTGTGATGAATAAATCATGCCCAAGCCTCCATTACGTCCTAGCTACAGTGGCCTCGTCGCTCCAGCATCAAGTCTAAAGAAGCAAACTTCAGACGCTGAACGAGTCGACTGCATTTGGACTAAAATGGGTGATGGGATGTTGGCGAAACTATGGAAGGAAACCTCTCGAGCTTTGACCCAGCTTGAGCTGGTTGCTTCTCAGATCCACTCTGAATCCTGAAGCCTTCTGCATGTCCTGCTCATCCGAGCGTGAGGTGCGCTGGTGGGCATCCGTGGGCCGTTCTGAGCTTTGTGGGATTAGAGGAACCCGTGCCAAGCTTAACGATGAGTTACCTCAGTCTACCCAGCACCAAATAACCCACTCACACCAATCTGCTGAGTGCATGAGGCTTTCACTGTACAGCAAGTGTGTGTGTGTGTGTGTGTATTGATGGAAGACTCTAAATGTGATATTTTAAGCGCTAGAAGCAGGACATCTCCTCAGAGGAGAAGATCCATCTCCTCTGTCAGGTTAGCACGTCCTTTGGAGACTCTCCAAGGGTAGAGGGACGTTTGGAAGCTCTGTGAGATATTTGTCTGCTTTTACAAAGACAGCTTGGAGGGCAGCTCGCTGCACTGTCCAAGATGGCTCGGACGAAGCGCTGGGTTTAGAAGGTAAAGTGAGGTGCCACAGCCATCCGGGAGTCCAGTGATCTTGGGGTGTGTAGAGTTGGTGGACTCCCAGCCGTGGACGCTGTAGTGAGTGTGGAATACTGACGGCTTGATTGGTGGAGTACAATGCCGTGAATGACTTGTAGCCATTTCAGCCTTCAGTCATGTGAGGCTGAATAAATGGGCTTCACCTGCAATGACGGGGTCACTGGAGTACGTTATCGTTTCCATTATCACTGTTAGAGCCCATCCGCACCCTAGAGACGGGACAATCGCATGGTTACATATTACTCTGCGAGTGTGTGTACTTGAATTCAGTCTGTAATTTATTTTTTATGCTGGAATGGCCCAGTGGAAGCACCTTTCACAGGGGGTGTGAGATCGTCAGCCAGGGAGGGGGGTAGGGCGATGATTGAATGTGTTGCTGAACGTGTCAGCCGTCAATGTGCTGCTACTCTATGAACAGAGTACGGTATTTCCCCAACGACAAACCTGGTGTTGGTGAGTCTTGTTTAAATGGGGAAGTTTATCTAAAAACATGAAACACATTCACTTAAAGTATAATTCAGTACAAAAAGACGACATCCCCAAATGATTAGTTGAATGTAAATGTGCTGTTTACTGCAGCAATGAACAGTTGGAAAATCAACACAAAGTAAAGATCAGATCAGTGACGATGTTCTCACTTAATCACCGCTGCTGCATGATTAGTGATTCTAGTGATTAGTGATTTCTGATCATTGTGAACACACCACTGCACACAGTGCACCACAACGAAATGTGTCCTTTGCATTTTACCCATCACACACGCACACGTGGAGCAGCGGGCAGCTATCAACAGCGCCCGGGGAGCAGTGAAGTGGGGACGGTACCTTGATCAAGGGTTCCTCAGTGGTGCCCGGGTCCACTGAGGTGCCTGGCTGGTACTTGAACCTGCGACCTTCAGATCTCAGGGGCAAAGTCCCAACCACTAGGCCACCACTGCCTACTGCATACAGACTCTTCAACTTTTTCAGCCCTTTGCTACATTACATTACATCCTAGTGTAGAATACAAGTTGGAAAAAGCTCAATTTAACACAAGTAAAAGGAACAAAAGTTTATTGTTGGCTGGAAAAGATGCAGAACAGCGCTGTCAATCATCTGTCTACATGTAAATTCTTCATTAACACTGAAATGCTAAAATTATTAGCCGTACCTTTCTTCAAATCTTTCAAAAAGAATTATTTGGTTGGGCATCACCCCAACACATTTTTAAGTCAATTTTCAAGGGCAGAATTAATTAAAAAATATATGCACTGTACTGTGAAAAAGTCTTTTTTAGCACACAGGGGATCTTTGATTTACGACGTACTCGACTTAAGATAATTAGTGGTCACGAAGCTGCCCCACACTTCTTTTTTTGTTATTTAATGGTGTGAAAGTGAAAGTAAAAGTACATATTAAAAATGTTCAAGAAAATAGGGAAAAAGAGCCTCAGGTGGGTGAATGTCTCCCTCTGGTGGACTGGCCCCCGAGAAAAACACAGTAAACACTTATGCAAAGGGGGTTCGACTTATGTCGAAATTTGACTTACGACACACACTGAGCAACAGAACTCTGTTGTAAGTCGAGTACGACGAAAATAGAGGACTCGTTGTTCTGGTAAATAACAGTAACACAGTAAACAATGATTTTGTGATGATTTGCTGGCTTTACCATATACACTGCTCTCCTCATAGAAGAATAGTGTTACTGTAGTTGCCATCAAATCCCTGGTTTGGCCTCAGTCAGTCCTTCCTTCCAGTAAACCAGGTGCTGCAGCTTCACACATCCATGCAATGACTGGAGGCCTGGAGAGGAGATCTGACCAAACCTGTTCTTCTAACCAGCTCACAACATCTCAATGACTTTTACATGTCTTTACAAAGATCAGACTCTTGATCCTTTTACTGCTTCACTGTTTAGTTTATTCTGAAGTTCACTTATGTTCTCACTGCAGAAAGACTCTCAGTGCTGAGAGAAACGCCTTTAAACCATTTGTGTAGGGGACTAAGACTTTTGCACAGTGCTGTATACAGTAGCTCTGTGGTGGCTCTCTACCCTGTGGTGAAGCAAGTTTAACTTACTGAGGGCTGGTGTTGTGTGCTGCTTTGTTGAGATATGCTTCCATAATGATTAACCCTTAACAACCCTTACAGCTGTGAACACACCCCACCACACACAGTGCACCACAAATATGACCTTTAACCTCATACACACGTGGAGCAGTGTAGTGTGTTCCTCAGTGCTGTCTGGTCTGAACGTCAACCTGTGACCTTCTGACCACAGAGCAACATCCTAACACCGTTATAACTACACCAAGATGTGTTGGTGGAAAGAGGCTGGAAAGGGTTTATAATTAGCTCATTACTAGGTTATAAATGGCTTAATCAGCAGCTATAACACATGAATAAAATAGTGACAGTTTAATATCCAAAGAGCTTGGATGTAATCTGTTAAAATTCAGCCCAGCAGCTTTCAATTTGTGCTTATTAATGCTTTTTAAGGAATTTATAAGCTATTTAATATCCATTAATTAACCATTTATGACCTATTGGTCTATTTGTGAAGTGGTTCCATCCTCACGGTCATTAGAACATACAGTAATAAGTGAAATAATGAAAAAACAGCCATTTTCTCGTAAAAGTGCTCAGTATTCAGTATAATTCAGGGTTAAGAAATATCACAGGCTGTGTTCACTGTATTTGTGTGGGTGTGTGAACCTTTGAGTCCACACGTTTGTAGCTGAATGCAAATCATAACCATTCGCAAGGTCCTTTATTCGCATGGTTACAGGCACTTAATATATGCAAATATATGCAGAAAGTTAATCGAGCATTCATATTTCTTTTAAAAATGAGGTTATACTCAGTGGTGGTGCTGCTTTGAGGGCCACAGCCCCTGGTGGGACGGTGAGGTACTGCAGGTGGGCCCCAAGAGATTGTTTAAAATAAGCAATTATAATAAACCATAAAAATATTTGTGAGTACATTTTTACAGTAGAATGTAACTAGAACTATTAAGACAAGGATGTGTGGTTTGAATGGCGTGTTATTCTTCATTTATCTGATCTATTTTTGCTCAGACATGGATCTCACGGCTGGTGGGACATGGTGATATGATGTGTGTGTGGATCAGAGCAGTGATGGGACGTTTGGGTGGGACAGAGGTGCATCTGTGTCACTGTAATGTGTGAGAATGTTGATCTGGGATCAGTTGCTCTGCTCACTACAGTGTATTCATGAGGATTTGAGAGTCAGATCCCAGGTGAGGTCTGAAGGAGCACTGACAGTGAAGAGACCAGTGAGGATTAACTGGTCTGAGTTTCACTGAGGGGACGCGTCAATCCTTCCTGGACAAAACAAACAGCACGAGAGAGAGAGAGAGAGTGAGAGAGAGAGAGAGAGAGAGAGAGAGAGAGAGAGAGAGAGAGAGAGAGAGAGAGATAGAGAAAGAGTCCAGTTAATACACTCACCTCATAACACACCTGTCAACACTGAGCCTTAAAAATAAGGAATGTTTTTCATTTGTTGATTTCTGTTCTCAAAACTGTTGACATGTTTACACCTTCACTATACAGGTTCAGGTTCAGACTGTAGTTCATCTGCTGCTGTGCAGTTGATCAAACCCTCGACCCCATTCAGCACCGGACACTTCCTGACCACAGGGTCACATGTTCTCAGCTCAGCAGTGACCCTGACGTGGTTGTGTGTATGTGTGTGTGTGCGTGCGTGCGTGCGTACGTGTGTGCGTGTGTGTAGCTGTAAAGTGCAATAAAGTGGCCAGTGAGCGGAAGCAGAAGGTGTTTCTAATAAAGTGGCCAATGTATACTCTCCCTTACGAACACACACACACACAGAGATAGAGAGTGAGATGAAGAGAGAGTGAAGAGAATGGGACCCTACAGGGGCTGAAAACAATGGAATCCCATCACTGTCTCACTGCACTGTCTCACTGCACTGTCCCGCTGTTAGACACACTGTTAGAGCCGCTCTCAGCCCTGGGTGTTGTTTGTGTGTATTTGTGAGTGATTTTTTTTTGCCCACATGCCCCAGGAAGATAAACACAAGGTCTTGAATGTTTTCCCTCCATTTTTATTCACATTTTCTCGACCTTTGAGCGATTGCGAGAGATTGCGTGAGAAGCCCTTCAGTAAGTGCGTCTCTCTGGAGCGCTAATGATTTTATTTCCTTTTTTACCAGAAGACTGTCATTTAAACAGGACACACATTAACAACACCAACAACCTCTTTTGATGATGAATTAGCATTTAAAGGTGACATTTATATCACAGCAAAACCTCATATTTCCAGCATGGCAGCTTTACAGGACTTCAGCCTGCATTTACTGTGTTTCCATGTTACATGTTGGCTTATCGTTCACTATGCACTTTGTCGTATGTGCCGTTTCCATGGAGAAACATATACTCATCTCACTGTGTAATCCTGAGCAGGCGGCAGCGGTGGCCGAGTGGTAAGGACTTTGCCCTTGTGAGGCACCACTGTGGAACCCTTGAGCAAGGTACCGTTGGGTGCTGCCTGCTGCTCCATGTGCAAATGGGTTAAAGGCCCTCCCCTCGCTGGTTGACAGGCAGGTGCTCCTCCCCCTGGGTGGTGACGCTATCTTCAGGCGTGGGAGTAGGGAGCTGAGGAGTAATCAGGCGCTGATATGTCAGCTAGCACAGCGGCTTTATGTTGCCTGGTTACTCCCGGCTGTTTTGCAGGCTCCTCCTGACTGTTCTGCTCAGACACGACTGCGAATTCCCTCTCGGCCGTGTCTGGAGTCTGCTGGTAATTTGGTATCTAGTTCTAGAGTTTCACTCATAGACCACTGATCTTTAAAAATACCTGGCAGGCTGGCGAGCTGCCCCCTGGGTTTTAGCATATACCCATCTCTGTGGGCTAATTTTATTCACTTTACATGTATATGTAGTTTGTTATTAAATATTTTTATACTTTCTCTCCTGTGATTGCCAATGCTGTTGTGGACGCTTCACAAATAATATTGAGTTTTTGTGTGGGTATAGAGATTCTGTCCGTCAGTGCGAATAATATTTGTGAACAAAACAGGCAGTTTCTTCACTGGGCTGTCAAAACAACCCATCAAGATTTGTGTATTTTTTGAAGCCGTCTGCAAATTGAATCTTTTTGGGCTCTTTTTAAAATCTGTTCTGTTTCTTTTATTATTATTCAGATGATTTTAGAGATGCAGTCCTAAAGGATTTCCAAGCAGACGGCAGAGGATCCATAATGGACGATTATCTCAATGGCATGTATCTCAGCCACGTACGCGTGTGCTGAACGCTCAAGCCAGGAGTAAAACTCTCCGCCCGGCTTAGCCGATTCAGTGTGCTGGGAGAATAACGAAATCTGCCGTTTCCGCTCAGAGGACAATGATATGATACAAGCCTATTTATGGCGGTAGTGAAAAGGCCATTGGCCACGGTCCGCAACCTCAGACGGATCAGGGGCTGCTGGGAAATGGAGGCGGAGCTCCATCAATGCATTTCCTTCTATTGACCTTTCTCTAATCCCAGCCTCTGTGTACAAACCCCAAAACACCCACACATACACACACAGCTCACTGTGAGCGGGATCACACTACTTAAAAAGCTTTAAAAGTTTCACTCAGAGAAAATCTGGGCTTAGACTCTCGAGTCTGATTTATTGTAAGTCATTTAAATTTGCTTTTTATTCTTACCTCTGAGTAATCAAACATCACATGATATAATATGATATAATTTAGGATCTCTGTTGGCGAAATAACTCTGTGTCCTTACAAGGCAGTGTAATCAGACTTTGTGCCATTATACAGAAGCATAATCAGACTCCCATATAAGGCAACGTAATCAGACTAAATGCCCTTAAAAGGTAACATAAGGCAACTCTTTATCATCTGTGCATTAATAATTATAGCAGAGAGAAACACATAATCACATAATCAAACTATGTAACAGTAAACATAATCAGACTCTTAAGGCAAAATAATCAGACTGTGAGCTCTTTTAAGGACAGGTAATCAGACTCAAAGCCCTTAGGACTTTGCCCCTGAGATCCGAAGGTCACAGGTTCAAGTCCCTGCCCGGGCACCACTGAGGAACCCTTGAGCAAAGTACCGTCCCCACTTCACTGCTCCCCGGGTGATGTTGAGAGCTGCCCACTGCTGCTGGGTTAAATGCAGAGGACAAATTTCATTGTGGTTCGTTGTGGTGACTGTTTGCAGGGGTGTGTTCACAATGACCGAAAAGCACTTTCACTTCACTCACTTCATAAGCCAAGATAATCAGACTTTGTGCTTGGTAACATTCAGATTTGATATTCTTATAATGCAACATAATCAGACATTGTGCTTGGTAACATTCAGATTTTATACTCTTATAAGGCAACATAATCAGACATTGTGCTTGGTATAATTCAGATTTGATATTCTTATAATGCAACATAATCAGACATTGTGCTTGGTAACATTCAGATTTTATACTCTTATAAGGCAACATAATCAGACATTGTGCTTGGTAACATTCAGATTTGATACTCTTATAATGCAACATAATCAGACTTTGTGCTTGGTAACATTCAGATTTGATACTCTTATAATGCAACATAATCAGACTTTGTGCTTGGTAACATTCAGATTTGATACTCTTATAAGGCAACATAAT